>CAUYQU010020710.1:0-35988 GCA_963574635.1 Cheracebus regulus | reverse complement strand
TTTGCGCCGCCAAGGTGCCACGGCACTCCCGCCATTCATAAACAAAAATAAACAAAAAAAAAAAAAAAAAAAAAAAAAAAAAAAACAGCAAAAAAAGCGGCTCTTAGTTCATCAGACCCCAAAGCTTAGGTTCAGTTTGCTACATTGAAAGCAGCGGTGTAAGTGGTGTTCAAGATGATCATCCTGTTTAATAATAATGGCCTGGGGTTTGTTTGTTTCTGTTTTTGCCTGGACATCATTACTCAGGTAGACATGTAGAAAGGGTCCCAACAACAGAGGCTCTCCACTCTTCAGGCTGCCCCTGATGGCAGTGCGGACCCACCAGCCTTCATTCCCTTCTCATCAAGATGGGTGATGTCAGCAAAACTTCTTGCTTAGAAACAGTGTTTTGAACTTGGCAACCTGTAAGCTGCGTTGCCATGGTTACCGGAGGGCCCTGGGGAATGAGGAATACAAAGGATGAGCTAGAAACACAACCAGGCCTTTCCCCTTCAGCCTCCACGTGAGCTGGGGACAGTGTCTGACAGACCTTCATGTGCCCAGGGAACCCCACATCGCCATTCCCATGCACAGCCAGGCTGACAAAACACCCCAGTGTTTGCAGCATAACTACTGATATTTGTTGGGCAGCGTGGTAAAGCACTTTATGTGAATTATCTTATTTAATCTTATCCAAACCCTGCATGATATATATACTACTATAATTTTTATTTTCTTGTGAAGACACAGGGACACACAGAAGTTAAAAAGCTTGTTCCAATGTCCCACACCTAGCAAGTGGCGGTCTGGCTTCAGAGCCAGTGCTTCCAAACAGCCCATCCTGTCTAGAACCATGATCTTCATGGCAAGTCACAGAAAACAGAATCTCCAGGTATCTATGCGTACCCAGCTTCTGAAGATTCCCAGAAGGGAATATAGGTTCCTGGAAATGCCATAAAAAGCTATAGGCAAGATAGATACAGGGCACCCGCAGGGATGCCTTAAAGCAACTATCTGGTGAAATGAGCAGAGGGAACAAAAGGAAATCCAAATTTAAACATCTCTAGGCATTCAAGCAATCATGGCTTGAGGTCGATGTGGGAATTATGGCAGGGAATGGAGGATGGCAGACAGTGGTAAATGTCATTGTTTGCTTATATATTTCTCCTGTTTCTTCTTTAATATTAAGGTGTCCTCAGCCAGACCCTAACCATGATGCTGGCAGGGACCAGGTAGGGGACAAATGCATAACGTTAGCTGGGGTAAAATAAGGGGGGTTAAAAGTCCGAAGCCAGGTGGAATAGAGGCCGAGTGAGGGGACGGAGGGTGGGGAAGGAGGCGTGGAGCTTTTCTCACACAGACCCCTCTTCCCTCAGTGGTCCCCCAGATTTGCCAAATCTGGTTATTTCAGAAGCTGGGGATCTGGGTACTTTTTAAAAAACCTCCTGATGGTAAGTTGACTGTATCTTGTTGGGCTGTTCTTTTTTTCTTTTTTGTTTTTGTTTTTTAGAAACGAAGTCTCACTCTGTTGCCCAGGCAAGAGTGCAGCAGCATGATCTTGGCTTACTGCAACTTTCGCCTCCCAGGTTCAAGTAGTTCTCTGTCTCAGCCTCCTGAGTAGCTGGGGTTACAGGTGCCCACCACCACACCTGGCTAACTTTTGTATTTTTAGTAGAGATGGGGTTTCACCTTCTTGGCCAGGCTTGTCTTGAACTCCTGACCTAGTGATCCACCCACCTTGGCCTCCCAAAGTCCTGGGATTACAAGCTTAAGCCACCACGCCCAGGTGGTATATATTTTAAAGTTTTGTTTTACTTTTATTGGCAATTAATAGTTGTTTGTGTTTATGGAGTATGATGTGATGTTTTGATCCACATATACATTGTGGAATGATCCAATCAGTCTATCATACCCATCACCTCCAATACTTAGCATTTCTTTGTGGTAAGAATATTTAAAATCCTCTCTTTTAGCTCTTTTAAAATATATAATACATCATTATTAACTGTTAGCTATAGTCACCTTGTTGTACAATAAATCAGCAGAACTTACTCCTCCTAAATTTCCTTTTGAAATGTTAGCAATCTTTCAACAAAAATGTAAGCTCTATGCAGGCAAAATAAAACAATTCTATGGGTCAGACTTCAGCTCTAGGCCATCAGTCAGGGATCTCTGTCCTGGGTATTCATGTTTAAACATTCCATTGGATTAACATGATCAGAGGGTCTTCACTGAGCCAGCACCACACTGGGCATGAGCCTTATAGTGGTGATCTTTTTTAAGTAACTCAGATTCTAGTATGATATTTTTCAAACTGTGGAACATGAGTGATTAGCACATCTTAAAAAATAATATAAAATAAAATGAGATATTATGGATAATATTGAAGTATCTTGCATATAATAAAGGAAGGTGCTGATTTGTAGAGCATTTGTTAGTATTTTATGTACTATGAACAAAAAGTTTGAGATTTGGCTTAAGATACATTATTGACTGGAAAAAGAAGAGCATCGAAATGTCTTACTTCTGTGGAATGTGAGTGGAAGTGGTTTTTATCATCTACTACAGAGTGGTTAGGTTCCTAAGCTCTGCCACTTACTAGCTGTGTGACCTTGGAAAAGGTGCTTAATCTCTCTGTGCCTCCATTGGCTTCTCTATAAAATAGGGTGGGAGGATTACATGAATGAATACATAAAAGACACTTAGAACAGTGCCTAATACATGAGAAGTTCTCAATAGATGTCATTATGATAGTTGCGGCTGCTCTTTATGAAGTCCTGCATTCAAAGGTATTCCTTGATGAGATGCTTGAGACAGATCAGTTTCTTTGCTTCTTATGAATAATAAAATCTTCTAAGTTAACAATGATCAGGACTTATCTTTTTTTTTTTTTTTTGAGACAGAGTTTTGCTCTGTCGCTCAGGATGGAGTGTAGTGGCACGATCTCAGCTCACTGCAACCTCTGCCTCCTGGGTTCAAGAAATTCTCCTGCCTCAGCCACCTGAGTAGCTGGGATTACAGTTGGGCACCACCACGCCCAGCTAATTTTTGTATTTTTAGTAGAGACAAGGTTTCATCATGTTGGCCAGGCTGATCTTGAACTCCTGCCCTCAGGTGATCCACCTGCCTCGGCCTCCCTAAGTGCTGGGATTACAGGCATGAGCCACTGTACCTGGCCTGGATTTATCTTTTATAAGCTATGTTGCCTGAAATTGTCAGGAGTGGAGCCCAGAGAAGGGTCTTTAATGAAATAGAATTCCTGTGGTTTTCTTCTATGACTGTAAAGGCTCTCCAGGCCCTACCTGAACTTGAGGCCATCCCTATTCTGGGATTGTTGTTGGATGATAGGGATTTCCAGACCCTCACATCCAGGTTTAGCTGAGACTTTCTAGGCACCTTAACAGCCCAGCAGGCCTTCCTCCAGGCACACAGATACACACAGCCTCTTGCGTCTCCCAAGCTTCCAGTGAGGAAGTACCATTGTGCCTGTTTATAGATAATGATTTGGTGGAGTGGAAAGGCCCCGTGACATGATGAAGGCCTTCTAATGGGGAGAATGGCACAATGCAAGCAAAGCCATGGAGTATGTCTGGGGCCCAGAAATGTGGTCCTGAGAGGAGGCTGCATGGGTCCCCAGTGGGGCCACGACTATGGTCTGGGGCCATGTTCTGAGCTGTGTGATCTTCTGGGCAATGCAGAGCCCTTGAGACGTTTTCACCTGTGTTTCTACCGCATCCTAATTCTTTTACTAAGGGTAATTCCAACATGGGCAAAACAGTAACTCCTTATTTGATTAACTCTGATTTCTCTGTATTTGATTAACCAGGCTCCACATTCCCCGATGATAAGAGAGTTTACTGAGTTACTTTTGGAAATTCAAATTCTGTTCTCTATTTAGCTGGAAGGATCCATGGGGAGACGGTTTTACATAAGGTTGTCATGAAACCACTTGGTTATCTTAATTTTCTCACTTCCTCAACTGAATTTAAAGAAACAACAAACAAAAAAATCAGTAAGAGCCTAGAAGCTGGAAATAGCAGGAAGATGTATTAATGATGGCTTTGAAGCAGCGTTTGCTTTTTGAGTGCTAAGTATGTGTCTGGCCAAACGCTTTGCCTGCATCATCTCTTCTATCTTCACAATGACCCTGGAGGGATTTGTTATTTTTTCTGCTTTACAGATGAAGAAACACTTCTACAGAGGCGAAGTAATTGATCAAAGGCCACAGAGTTAGTCTGCAGGAAAGATGGGATCTGGACACGGAGCACTCTGATTCCTGGGCTATTGCTGCTGGGAGAAAGGGCTCCTGGCTTGCATTTGGGATACTCTAGCTCTTGTGACATTGGACACGTTCCTTTTTTTTTTTTCAAAGTGATAAGAAAGATTGTCAGTCCCATCTTCTCTTCAGCTGTCACCTTCTGGTTGAAATATATCAGATGGGTCAGGTGCAGTGGCTCACGCCTGTAATCCCAGCACTTCGGGAGGCCAAGGCTGGTGGATCACGAGATCAGGAGATTGAGACCATCCTGGCCAACGTGTTGAAACCCTGTCTCTTAAAAATACAAAAAGTTGTCCAGGCGTGGTGGTGGATGCTTATAATCCCAGCTACTCGGGAGGCTGAGGCAAGAGGATTGCTTGAACCCAGGAGGCAGAGATTGCAGTAAGCCGAGATCGTGCCATTGCACTCCATCCTGGGTGACAGAGGAAGACTCTGTCTGTCTCTCTCTCTCTGTCTCTCTCTCTCTCTCTCACACACACACACACACACACACATCGCTTGTGTGTGAAAAATTATCCCTTTCTTGCTTTCCAGCCAAGAAGTCACCCCCATCTCCAGTAATAAGCATACAACATGTGACCAGGTCTTACCAGTCAGAGATCACATCACCCATTCTCTGGGGCACTGATTGATTCAGAGATGCACACTTAAACCAAACCAAGGAAGTTCAGACCTGGAATACTTTTTCCCCCAGGATGGTTCACTGATAGCCTGGAACTATTGATGGTTGCCTCTGTCACCAGTTGGGGAGCACTTGCTGCTGAATGGAGCCAACACTGAGAAATGCAGAGTTCAGAGACGGAGGGAGTGGTGCCCTGAAGAAATCACTGAAGTATCTGAGTCTAGTTCAGCTCACCAGAGCTAATCTAGTCTACTCTAGCCTAGAGCCAGCTTTACTACAGGAAGTTCCAACTACATGAGTCTTTTTTTTTTTTTTTTTTTTTTTTGCTTAAACCAGTGTGAGTTGTGTTTCTGGCGCTTGGGACAAAAGGATAATTCATGATCTCAAAACCTTTAGTGATCTCCCATGCAATGGACTGTTTGTGTACCCCCACCCCCGAATGCATATGTTGAAATCCTGATCCCCAATGTGACGGTATTGGGAGGTGGCCTTTGGGAGATGGTTAGGTCTTGAGGGTAGAGCCTGATGAATGGGATTAGTGTCTTTCTAAAAGGGACTCAAGAGAGCCCTCTCACCTTCTTTCTACCACATGATGACACAGTGAGAAGTACTCCACCTACAACCTCAAAGAGGGCCCTCCCCAGAACTTGACCATGCAGGCATCTGACCTGGGACTTCCAGCCTCCAGATGTGTGAGAAATAGATTTCTGTTATTTATAAGCCACCCAGTCAATGGTACTCTGTTACAGCAGCCTGGACTGACTAAGGCATCCATAACCCACATTTCCATTTTCCTCTCCTGCTGTTCTTTGCTCTACTCCAGGCACCATGGACCTTAGTTTTTTTGTATAGTTAACAGATTGCCATCTCCTCAGCACCCCATGCCCTTTCACACTTCCTGTCCTGCCCAATTTATCCTTCACACCATCAACAAGGCTGATCTCTGTTTAACCCATCCCTTAATATGACATATATTGCGTGGTTGTCTCTGGCTTCTCTTTAATTAAAACAGATAATAGGTAAGTTTTATTGAGCATATGCTACATGTCAGCTAATGTTCTAAGAGTTTCACCTGCATTAACTTATTGTTGTGTAATTGGCACAACAGCCCTGTATGTGGGGCAGGACACTGAGGCACCAAATGGCTGAGCAATTTCCTGTAGTCAAACACTTGAGTTCTTGGTGTGAGGCTGCATGGTGCACGTGTCCAGAATCAACTTCCTCCTCCCCTTTGTCCTTGCTCTCTGTGGCATAAAGGGTTAAGAGAATTTGCAACTCTTTTCACAGAGCAGCAGAGGCCACAGAGCATGCCATAATTGGGCTTGTTTTGCGGGGAGGAAACACCTATCTTGGTGTCAGGGCACCATGTAAAAGTGCATTTTTATTCTGCATAAATTAGTCTGTGTGCTCACTCTGTGCTGGGGATGGCCTGGCGGCTGACCGGGGCTTGGCATTAACGCTGCCCACGGAGATCACTCATTAGTATAAGCAGGGCCCCTGTCTGTATTTTCTTTTGTCTCTTTTCCCAGAGCAGAGAAGAACAGAGTCTAATTGGGAGGCAGATTGCAGAGCAAATGTGTATGGGCTTTTTTTTTCCCCCCAAATACTTCACTTTAACCCTGTCTACACTAGCAAAAGAATCATCAAAGGCAGATGCAGATTCATTGAACCTGAAAGCCGGGGACTTAGAAAGATGTATTTATCAACTCTGGGAAAACTAAATTCAGAGAATCTTAATAATAGAGAGCTATTGAATCATAGATGCTCAAAATTACGGGATCATACAATTTTCCATTCCTAGAATCCTGGAAATAAAGACATAATGAGATTCTAAGACCACAACTGCCCTCTGCATTGTCTGCATTTAGACTTGTTTGAACTTTCCTCTTTTCCTCAGTTGACCTCTGCCTCCCTCCTCGAGACAGTCCCTACTCCCATTGTCTGGCTAATTCAAAACCTCATTCCTCTCTCAGCTGAAACATCACCGCTCATGTACTACCTTCACTCCACCTAGACTAAAATGGCCCCCTAGGAGATGAAAGTGGAACCCCCTGACTGCCCTCATCACTCTCCTCTCCACCTACCACCCTTCCGTCCTTTTTCCCTTCCCCCTCCCCCCTCCTTCCAGCCTCCGCCGTCCCTCTTCCCCCTCCACCTCCTTCCCTCCCCTTTCCCTTCCCTTCCCTCCCCCTTTCCTTCCCTTCCTTCCCCCTTCCCTTCCCTTCCCTCCCACTTCCCTTCCCTTTTGTGTAGATGCACTCTATTTGATGATTCAATATTTTGTAATGTGGAAGAATCCACATTAAGATCTAGCAATACTGGTTCCTCAATTTCTTATGAGAACAAGTGATTTATGACAGCTTATGATGGCTTCCCCTTTTGCATGGGGTCCACGTGGTCCAGCTGGCCCCACTTCTGACTTCTCTGGCTCACCTGACTGGGCTCCCTTAGCTCGACCCTGTAGGCATTTAAGATTTTTAAATTCTGGTCAATTTCTTTTCCAGAGGTGACATTTCTTCTCTTTTTCTTTATTAAAATGATATATCACTATTTTTCCGAGACTGGTCTTGCACTCCTGAGCTCAAGCAATCCTCTTGCCTCTGCCTCCCAAAGTGCTGAGATTGTAGGCATGAGCCACCACCCAACTCTTCTAATAGCTACATTGTTTCCTATGGGAAGGGAGCATGGTAGAGCAGAGCAAAGGAAATAGACATGAGCTGAAATCTGGATTTGCTGCTAATTAGAGTCTACATAATATAGTGCTTAAGAATGTGGACTCTACAGCCAGACAGCTGGGTTCAGGTGGACATCAGAATGACCTTGGGCAAGTAACCCCACCTCCCTCGGTTTCTTCATCTGTTCACGAAACAAAATAGTGATCCCACATCACAGTGTCATTGTGAGGAACAGATGAGTTGTAAAGCACTAGAAGAGTTAATCCTAGCACAACTGGAAACATACTCTAAGGTATGGTACATACCCTTTGGAAACCCAGTTATCTCATCTGCAAAATGGGAGTAATAATACCAGTGTCTCAGGCTCGTTCTGTGAATTAAATAAGATAATCTATTTCCAGGGCTTCACAGGGTAGATGCCAAATAAATATATCCTCTTCCTCCAAAACAGTACCATGGATCCCATTTGGCTTTGGTTTTTCACATTCACAGAACAGAAATTTAGGCATCAGTTTGCCTTGGGCGTGAGAGCCCCAAGAATACCCTCCCACCCTCCCATTTTCCCAATGCCAAGGCCCCAGTGCAGAGCTTATCAGCTTAGGTCTACCTGTTCCTCTGGCATTATCCCCCTAAATATTCATGGCTGTACATTGCCTTTATTGTTACACTGAATTTATGTTGAAAAGTCCAGTTGAGGCCAGACTTTTTTTTTCTGTCTTCTTCATAGTTCATTTTTATAAGAAAAAAAACTTATAATGTCCATTTCTCTAGGGTTTGTTTCTATTTCAGGTGTTATTCCTCATGCTGTTCAGCATTTTGACACATCAGATCTGTTTTCAGGAGCAATCATGCCTCACAGAATGGCATCCTAGTCATTCATTCATTCATTTAGAAAACATATCTTAAGCGCTGTATTGGTTATCAGGAGCTGAAAACATTTTTAGCACCTTACTTTAATCTATACAATACTTTGGCTGCATTGATAATTACAACACCAATTATCTATTAAGGGTGTGCTCTGTGCTGTATGTGGCAGAAAGCATTTTATATGTAGCCATGAATTGCTCCAACAATCTAGCAAGGTAGTTACCATCATTCCCTTTTACAAGTGAGGAAGCTGAGGCTAGTGTGAGATTCCTCAACTAGGAAATGAGGACTCATGTTTCTGTGGTCTAAATACAAGATTCTTGCTGTTTCCACTCCATCTTTTCATATTAATCGGCAAGGACTTTGTTATAGAGGGCAAAGGACCAAGATGCCTACCTTCAAGCCACCAGGGACCTTATTGGGCCTAGGATTATGAAACCTACCCAATTGACCCATAGAAATGCTATTCACAGTTTCTCTCTCTCTCTTTTTTTTTTTTTTAGTTTGAGACAGAGTCTCATTCTGTTGCCCAGGCTAGAATGTAGTGGTGTGACCTTGGCTCACTACAGCCTCTGCCTCCCAGGTTGAAGCAATTCTCCCACCTCAGCCTCTCAAGTAGCTGGAATTAGAGGTGTGTGCCACCGCACTTGCTAATCTTTGCATTTTTGGTAGAGATGGGGTTTCACCATGTTGGCCAGACTGGTCTCCAACTCCTGACCTCAGTTAATCTGCCTGCCTGAGCCTCCCAAAGTTCTGGGATTACAGGTGTGAGCCACTGTGCCTAGCCTTTTGGTTTCTTATGAATGAATATAGAAAGTGATCCTCCCAGTCTTGGAATTTTAGAAAATTACATTTGTCTTATCATCTGAGTTCCTTTCTCAGGGACCCAAATATCAGACCTCCCAGGTAGTATCAAGGGACTGAAACTCACAAGACCACTGCATCTTCACAATGAGACACCAGACCCCTTACCCATCATGATTGTCTAAGTGACCACCTGTTCCTGTTGACCAGTTTGTCTTCCTTAACCCTCCCTCATGTCTGTTTTCCCCCACACAGTTGCATTTCTTCCCTGCTATATGAATGCCTAATTTTAGTGGGTCAGGGAGATGGATTTGAGACTCGTCTCCCATCTCCTTGGCTGCAGTACCTTCCTCTCTGGGGCAATATTCATTGTTTCAGTGCAGTGAGCAGCAGGAACTAGACCGAACTCCTGGTGTTTTGATAACAATTATGGCTTCTGATATATTTTTTTAATTAAAAAACATTTTATTAAGATATAATTCACATATTATGTAATTCACCTACTTAAAGTGAATGATTCAATGTTTATTACTATATTCACAGGTTTGTGTAACCATCATGACAATCCAAGTTTAGAACAATTACATCTCCTTTAAATGATACCCCATGCCTGTTAGCAATCAGTCCCCATGCTGCTCCTACCCACCTTTCCTCTAGCCCTAAGCAACCATTAATCTGGTTTATGTGTCTCTAAATCTGCCTATTCTGGACATTCATATAAATGGAATCATACACAGTATTGGTCTTTTATGATTGGCTTCCTTCACTTAGCATAGCATTTCTGAGGGTCATCAATGTTGTAACATGCATTAACCTTTCATTTCATTTAACCCTTCGTTAGTTGATGAACATTTTGGTTTTTTCCATCTTTTTGCTATTAGGAATAATTTGTGTCTTTCTAAGAATTTGTCCATTTCACCTAAGTTATCTATTTTTTGATAGAGTATGTGTTCACAGTATTTCCTTATGATCTTTCCTATTTCTGTAAGCTGAGTAGTGATAGACCCTCTTTTATTCCTGATGTTAGTTATTTAAGTCTTCACTCTTATTTTCTAGGTTAGTCTATCTAAAAATGTTTTATAATGCCACAAATGCCCTGATCATTAAAGATTCTATGCATATAACAAAATGTCACATGTACCCCATAAATAAGTATACAAGTATTGTGTACCAATAAAAAAGTTAAACTTTTGTCAATTTGTTCATCTTTTCAGAGAATAAAGTTTTTGTTTTATTGATACTCTCCATTGTTTTTCTACTCTCTAGTTTACTTACACTCCAATCTTTATTATTTTCTTTTTTCTGCTTACCTTTTAGTCTTTGGTTTTCTAGCTTCTTATGGTAAGAGGTCAGGTTAGATTTTAGTGTTTTAGCCGTTTTCAATACAGGTGTTTACAACTGTAAATTTCCTCTCAACACTGTGTTAGCTGTATCCCAAGAGCTTTACGATGTTGTACTTTTGATTTCATTCATCTCAAAATATGTTCTAATGTCCCTGTGGTTTCTTATTTGATCCGTTTATTGTTTAGGAGTATGTTTTTAAATTTCCACATATTTATGAATTTTCAAAATTTCCTTGTTATTGATTTCTAGTTTCATTTATTGTGTTTGAGAAAAATACTTTGTGTGATTTCAATCTTTTTAACTTTATTAAGGCTTTCTTTTTATGATCTTTTATATTTTCTCTCTCAGAGAAGAAATGTGTTTTTGAGAAGGATGTTTTGTGATTTTGAGAAGAATGTGTTGTTGCTGTTGGTGGCTGGGAGTGTTCTATTTAGATGTAGGTCTATTAAATCTAATTATGTTTGTTACGTTTAGTTGGCTTACAGTTTCATTCAGATTGTATATACCCTTGTTGATCTTTTGCCCAGCTGTTCTTTTAAAATATATATATTTATATATATATAAATATGTATAAATATAATATATAAATATATACATCAAATATGCATTACTTTAAAACACTAAAAATGATGAATTTTAAAATTTATATATATTTTAAATGTAACAAATCATCACATGTACTTTTAATTTTAATATTTTAATATTTTTAATATTTAAAATTTTTAATATTTTAATATTTTAAAATTCATCATTTTAAATGTTTTAAATTAATGCATATTTGATGTATATATTTACAAAGTACATGTGATGATTAGCTACATTTATATAATCAAATCAGGGTAACTGGGATAGCCACCTCTTCTTAAATTTTTTTTTCATGCTACAGATATTTGAATTATCTGTTAAGGAAAGTGGGCTGTTGAAGCCTCTAACTTTTATTTTAGAATTGTTTGTTTCTTCCTCTAATTCTGTCAGTTTTTACTTCATGTGTTTTGGGGTTTTCATTAAGGTGCATACATGTTTGTAAATGTGCTATCTTCTTGGTAGACTGATTCTTTTTTTAGTATTATTAAATATCCTTCTGTCTCTAGTAACAATTCTTGTCTTGAAGTCTTTTTTGTACAGCACTGGTCTAACTGTACAAAGAACTCCAGTCTTTGGTGGTTACTGCTAGCATGGTGTATCTTTTCTATTATTTTACCTTTCATCTATTTGTGTTTTTGAATCTAAGATGATTCTCCAGTAAGCCACATACAGCTGATCTGGGATGACGTTCTTTGGCTTTTGATTATATTGTGTAATATTTTTACATGTTATTATTGACATAGTTGGATTTATATCTGTCATTTTGTTTTTCACTTTGTCTCTTCCTTTTTTTTTCGCTTCTCTATTTCTTCTTCATTGCCCCATCTACTTGACCCACCACACTCAGCCCCTTGAAGGAGGGAGCATATGACTGAGTGAGTGGGGGACCCATGGCCAGACCTCGTGTGCCACTTTGAGGGGGACATGGCAGCACCCAGGTCAGGGTACCTGTAACCCCAAAGCCCCAGAAGGGGTGTTACAGTGTTCTTTCAGTCCCGCCATCCACAGTCCAATGGATGGTGGTGTGTTAGCAGCTCAGTTGGTCTTTTGCTTCATGATGTGGGGCAGCTACCCTCTGCCTGCAAGGGCCAAGGGTCAGCATAACAGTGTTTTCTGGGTACCCACACTCTGTGGATTCTAAGCTTTTGTCCAGCGTCCAGGAAGAATGAGGTCATGTGATGACTGAAGGATGGTGACGGCAGATAATTTCACTGAGCCATGAAAACAGCTCTCAGCAGAGAGGGGAGCTGGAGAGGGAAATTGGTGAGGAAATGGGATGGGCAGGTTGTCTTCCCTGAGGTCAGGTTGTCTCTTCCTGAAATCAGGCCATCTCTCCCTCCACCAACTGACTCTGGGGCCTTTCTAGGCACAGGTTGGGGATGGGGAGCGCATGCTGATTCGTTTGTGAGTATGCTAAAGGTTAAAGCAAAGACACCACCGAAAGGTGAACAAGACAGTACAGAAAACTGACCAGGAAAGAGTAGGTATATGTAAAACAGGTGAAGGCTGGGGATCGATCAGAGGGAAGCACACCAAACAGGAGAACAAGCTCTCAATCCAGTCCAAAGATTTAACTTGTAGTTGGACTTTCAGGCTTTAAACTGTCTTCTGCTTGGAGGTGGGCTTTCACCACGGACCTGCCCCTATTTGTCAAGGCGTTTGGCTGCCTCCTGCTGCTATCACTATTACATATTTTACATCTCTGTATGTTACAAATCCAATAACATATAATTATGATTATTTTGCATCATCTGCCTTTTAAAGGAACTGAGAGAAGAAAAAAGAGAAGTCATATATTTATAGAGATTGTTACATTAGTCTTTTTATTTGCAATTTCTGGTTCTCTTTCTCTTGTAGTTTTGTGGTACCATCTGGTATCATTTCCTTATCCTGACACATCTTATTTCTACCTGCCTCCTTTGTGCTCTTATTGTGAAATATATTATCTTTCTGTATGTTTCAGCATAGCTATACATTAAGTATATATACATAAAATACATATATAATGTATTTCTGCACACACACACACACACACACACACACACACACACACACTTGATTCTATGTTGCGTGGGCTTTGTTTCAACCAACTATGGATTAAAATCATTTGGAAAAAATTGCATCTGTACTGAAGATGTACAGACTTTTTGGTTATTGTTTCCTACATAGTACAATATGACAACTATTTACACAGCATGTACATTGTGTTAGGTATTGTAAGTAATCTATAGATGATTTAAAGTATGCAGAAAGATACGCACAGTTTATCTGCAAATACTATACCATTTTATATCAGGGACTTGAACATCTGTGAATTTTTGTATCCTTGAGAAGCCTTGAAACAAATCTCCCATGGAAATAAGGAATGACTGCATGTTTGTATACAAACACAGACACACACACACACACACACTCTCTCTCTCTCTCTCTCTCTCTATATATATATATATGTATATACATATAATCTATATATAGAGCTATATAAAATCTCTCTCTATAATCTATATAATATGTATACTCTTATGCAATACTTTTAAAATCAGTCAGTAGAAGAAAGAATAAAAATGCAAGTGCAGCCACCATGGTTCATGCCTGTAATCCCAGCACTTTGGGAGGCTGAGGAAGGCAGATCATGAGGTCAAGAGATCGAGACCATCCTGGCCAACATGGTGAAACCTCGTCTCTACTAAAAACACAAAAATTAGCTGGGCAGGGTGGCATGCACCTGTAGTGCCAGCTACCCAGGAGGCTGAGGCAGGAGAATTGCTTGAACCTGGGAGGTAGAGGTTGCAGTGAGCCGAGATTGCAGCATTGCACTCCAGCATTGCAACAGATCTAGACTCTATCTCAATAAAAGAAAAGAAAGTATTTTTTTTGTAATTATCTGCCTAATTACCTTTACGTGCATTATTTTTCTTATTATGTGGATTTAAGATATTCTTTGCTCTCAGCCTGAAGGACTTTAGTATTTCTTGTAAGGAAGATGTGCTAGTAACAAATTCTTCATTTTTGTTTATCCAAAAATATTGTTATTTCATCTTCATTTTTGAAAGATAGTTTTGCTGGACATAGGAATCTCATTTGTTGTGTGTGTGTGTGTGTGTGTGTGTGTGTGTGTGTGTGTGTGTGTGTGTGTTTTATTTTCAGCACTTTGAATATGTTGTCCCACTGCTTTCTTGTCTTTAGTGTTCAGATAAGAAGTCAACTGCTCATCTTATTATGGTTCTTTTGCACAACTTGAGTTATTTTCCTCTTCTTGCTTTCAAAATTTTCTTTGCATTTCTTTTTTCAAGGTGTGTCTCAACATTTTAACTATGATGTGTATAGTTGTAGATTTCTTTGCATTTATCTTGCTTAGAGTTCATTAAACTTCTTGTTAGTGCAGATTAATGTTTTTAAAATCAAATTCAGAAAGCTATTAAACATTGTTTTTCAAATATTTCTTTCCCTTACTCTCTAGAGAGGGCCATATACTCTCATTATGTATTTGTTGGTGTACTTATGGTATTGTACATTACTTTGAAGCTTTATTTATTTTTCTTCATCCTTTTTTCCTCTGTTCTTTGGTATGCACAATCTCTATTGATCTATCTTCAAGTTTGCTGACTCTTGGCCTGTTCAAATCTGTTGTTGAGCCCTCTAGTAAATTTTTTTTAGAATTTCAGTTATTGTATTTTTTTTTAACTCTAGAACTACTATTTGGTTCCTTTAAATAATTCTATTTCTGCTGGGTGAACATTTTTATCATATTTTTAATTCTTTAAGCATAGTTTCCTTTAGTTCTTTGAACATATTCATAACAGCTGCTTTGGTATCTGCTAATTTCACCATCTGTAACCCTTCAAAGGCATTTTCTATTGCCTACCTTTATACCCATGTATAAAGCACAGTTTCCTCTTTCTTTGCATGCTTCATAATTTTTGTGTAAAACTGGGAATCTTAATTAATATATTGTAGCAACACTGGATACTGATGTTCTTTGCTTTGCCATTTGCATATTTGTATAGTGGCTTGGCTGAACTTACTCTGCAAAGTCTATTTTCCTCACAGTGTGTAGCTTTGATGTCCCTGCTCAGATCTTCCTTATTCTTGTTTTAGCCTGGCTACCTAGGGCTTGCCTCTGGGTTGGCATAGCCACTAATTAGTCAGTGTTCTGCTAACATCTCCTTAGCCAGCTAAATTTCTGCCTTTACCAATATCTATGTGTGTGGCCTGAGGCTTCCATCGCAAGTCAAGAACTTTACTGTTTTTTTCCCCCCTACATTTAGCCACAGTCTAGCAGCTTAGAGGTTCCCTCTCTGGTTTCTCTCGAGAGGATACAGCCTTGGGCATGCACTCAGGCTTCCTAACTGCCAGTAGTAACTAACTTCCGTAAAGCCTGGCTTCCTAAGAGTCACCCCTGGATCAGAGTAGCTTATTGCTCACTCTGTGTTTGGTCAGAGGTTGTGCTTAAATTTCTTTCTCAAGTAAGACTTCTGCTCTGTGTTGATGGTCTTTGTGTGACTTGGAGAATGCTTCCAAGTCTGCCTACATCCACTTTGTTTGCCCTTCAATAGGGACAGCCTGGCGCATGCACACAGCATTCTTTACCCACATTCTTTACTCAGCATTCTTTACAGAGTTCTGTGTGACTTGAGATGGCTGTGGTTTTCTGCCTTTTTCCTACTTCCCTGTATTAAGCCTCTGGCTACAATGCCATTTTTCTTGGATCAGCTCTACCAACTTCCTCCTAATTGCTCTCCACCAAAATCTCCATTGTTTTTGACAATGGCCTTAGGCATGGTGTTCTCCATTCTCTATTTCAAATAAAGTCAATTCAGTCAGACAGAGCTATCAAGCTTTTTTGTTCTTATGGTCTGAATTTCTCCCCAGACCTAACCCATGTGCCAGTGCACTGAAGCTGGAGACCTGTTTTTCCTGCTTTTCCATAGAGTGACATCCTTAGTTCTGAGTGGAAACCAGGAGAGATGGCAGTACCTGGCCTTTGTAGCTTGTCCCTTCTAGGGTGGAACCTCTGCCTTATGTGCTAGCTGAGGCAGAGGGTATTGGGGTCCTAGTATTCTTGAACTGCTATGCCTGGACCTTCTTCAATACAGGGTTGGGGAAGATGGCAAATGCCAGCAACCTGCTCCTCCTGGTGTGGAACCACAGCCTAAACTGGAAGTTGGGAGGAGTGGGAGCCTTCGGCTTCTTGGTTGTACATATCAGAGGTGGAGTAATGCAGAGCTGGGAATGAGGGAATAGTGGAGTAGGTCATGTCTTAAACAGACTCTCACTGTTCTCAGGGAGGTTTAGTGGATTCTCTTGAATGAACGCTTCTCCATTGCCAAATACCCTTAGGATAGTTTCTTGAAGCTTTGAATGATATTTTAAAACATCATTTCCACCCATTTTACTAGGAAGAGCATTCGCTGACCATTTTATGCCATCATTGGAGAAGTCCCACTGTATGCTTCGGACCGAAAGTTAATTTGAGAACCCCTAAAGTGACTCAGGGAGATGACTGATGTGTCCACATGTCAGCCGGGAATCTCATGCTGTTGCCGCAGATTGTGGAGGTCTGGAGGCTCTCCAGGCTTCCTGATTATTTTGAAAGTAGGCGTGGAATCAGGTGGCTCTGTGTTGGAATTTAAGCTGGATGCCTTGGTGATGTCACTCAGCCATGTCCATGATTGGAATGACAGTCCCTGGTGGTCAGAGCCATTAGGAGATTAGGATCAAATAATATAGGGAGACACTTGGCTGGGTGTCTGGCAGTAAGAGGTTGTGTCAGAAGGTGATGGTTGCTTTTCCTTTCTATACCCCTGTGTCCAGCATTAAAACCTTAACAGACCTGTATAGCCTTATCTCCCTCTAGTTTGCAAAGAGAATTCTCTTCTCCAGCCTGCCTGTCCTTCCTGCACCCTTAGCCTGCCCATGGCTTGCTGCTTCTTCAACTCTTTGTCCCATTGGAAGAATTTTTTCACTTCTCTGGCTTTGGAGGGTCTAGCTCTAATGGATGGTGTTTGGTTCCCATGGCCTGGCCAGGTCAGGTCAGGGATGTCTCTTCCTTCTCAGCCCTCCTAGGATGCACATCTCACTTCTCTTGAGTTAGAAGCATCATTCAGAGCAAGCGCAAGAGTAGCGGTCAGGCCAGGTTTTTTTTTTTTTCCCCCAGGGTCTCGTTCTGTCGTCTAGGCTGAAGTGCAGTCGTGGGAACATTGTTCACACCTGTAATCCTAGCACTCTGGGGGGCAGAGGCAGGAGGATCACTTGAGCCCAGGAGTTCAAGACCAGCCTGGGCAACATAGTGAAACCCCGTCCCTACAAAAAATAAACAAAATTAGCTGGATGTGATGGTGCATACCTTTAGTCCCTGTTACTTGGGAGGCTGAGATGGAAAGCTCACTTGAGCCTGGGAGGTTGAGGCTGCAGTGAGCCATGATCATACCACTGCACTCCAGCTTGGGCAACAGAGCAAGACCCTGTCTCAAAAATTTAAAAAAAGGCTAGAAGTGAGCATTTCTGCTTTTATGTCTCTCTGGGCTTCTGTTTTTCCATATTTAACAGAAGTTACCTTCCCCACTTTATAGAATTGTTATGAAGGTATACTTCCTTAAAACTAGTTTAAAACAAGTTTCTTATTTCCAACGATGAAACTGAGAACAGGTTTGTTGTTTTTTTTTTTCCCCAGGGTCTTGCTCTGTTATCTAGGTTAGACTGCAGTGGTGGGATCATAGTTCATTGCAGTCTTGAATGGAGTCACTGGGCTCCACTGATCCTCCCACTCCGGACTCAGCCTCCTGAGTAGCTGGGTATATAGGTGTGCACCACCACACTCAGCTAATGTTTTTACTTTTTGTTGAGATGGGCATCTTGCTATGTTGCCCAGGCTGGTCTTGAACTCTTGGCCTCAAGTGATCCTCCCACCTTGGCTTCCCATAGTGCTGGGATTACAGGTGTGAGCCACTATGCCCAGTCAGGTATTTTCCTTTTAACAGAATGGGCACCCACACAGAATAACAACTAACATTTATCCCGTGCCAGACACAATTCTAATTTACATTAATTAATTTTAAATTAACATTAACAGCAATCCTAAAAAATAGATGTTATAGTGAACCTCCTTTCATAGATAAGAAAACTGAGACATAGAGAGGCAAAGTGACTTATCAAATATGACAAGGCTTGTTAGTGGCAGAGCCGGATCTGACACCCATCATTCTCTACAGGCCAGCTGCTTGGTTGGGGTAGGTGGGTTTGTTGCCTCCCCAAACAGCAATCTCCTCATCTTCTATTTCGGCAGACCCATGGCTTTGTTTAAGTGTCAATCCCTCCCCACCATGACTTAGTGTTAAATTTTAATGTCTAAGGTAATCAAGGATGATACAGTTTGGCTGTGTCCCCACCCAAATCTCATCTTGAATTGTAGCTCCTATAATTCCCATGAGCTGTGGGAGAGACCTGGTGGGAGATAATTGAGTGATGGGGGTGGTTTTCCCCATACTGTTCTCATGGTAGCGAACAAGTCTCATGAGATCTGACAGTTTAATAAGCACTCTTCCCTTTTCACTTGATTCTCATTCTCTCCTTGCCTGCCACCATGTAAGATGTGCCTTTCACCTTCTGCCATGATTGTGAGTCTTCCCCAGCCACATGTGGAACTGTGAGTCCATTAAATTACCCCATCTTGAATATGTCTAGACAGAGACACATGGGCAAAAGTGTGATGCCCAGAACCATGGCAGCTATCTTATGCTCTGAGGTAGCCAGCCTGAGGAAAGCAATATTTGAGACTGGAAAACTAAAATGCAGAAAAACTTGGATTCTTGTTGCCTCTGGAATGACCTTATGACCAGACCAGACTGCCTTTTATGTGAGATAACCAACTTTCCTTGATGATATTTTCTGCTATTTGCAGCTTAAAGCATTCTCACTGATGCACTTCTTAATGAATAAAACAAAAGCAGACTTTCTAGTGGGGAGGAAAAGGATATCTAACCCAGGACTGCAGAGAGAGAGGAGGATGAGGTTGCTGAGCTTGGTGAGAGCCTGTGGGCTGTGGAAAGAAAGTGTGTTCTTTTCTAAGGGCAGAGAGAAACTTCTGGAGAGCTTAATGAAGAGAGTGACAGGGTCTGATTTACCAATTTAAAACTTATTTGGTGGTGGATAAGAGTAGAAACCAAGATGACCATCAGGAGGCAGTTGCAGATATTTAGATGAGAGATGATGGCAGCAGAGGTAGAGGGGAGACAAGTGGATGGATTCTGGGTGTATTTTGTAGGCAAGTCCACCAGGACCTGCTAAAAGATTAAATGTGGAAGTGAGGAACAAGTAGATGAAAGCCAAGGAGATGAGCAGCCTCTATTTGAGCAAGAGTGGCGAACTTGTACTTAGGTTGGCCCAGGGTCCCAGCTGCCACCATTGCTTACCAATGGGAAAATGTATGTGATTCTAGTGTCTGAACCAGATCCAAGTTTTCTTTTTCTGTTTCTGTTTTATTTACCACCAAACACACTCTTTTGTATATGATAGAGATAAAAGTAAATGTTTGTGGAGTGAATGTATGTATGCAAGTGAATGCATTCCTGTGCTCACTCACTCCCAGCATGCTCACTGTGGAGCCTGGCATAGTCTAGTGTGCAGTGTGCTTTTAATCAGGGCTCACTGATGGAATGAGTGCGTGTTCTCACACCTCTCTCATCGTGCAGCACTGCCTTCCTCCTGAGAAACTAAAGGGTGGCAGAAATGTACTGAGCTCCCTGCTATGCAAAAGACCTTGGTACTGTGACATCAGCCTGTCCCTCATAAAGATGGCAAATTTATGGGGTCATAAATTTGACTGCAAACTAATATGCTAGCAATAATAAACATTGATTAAACATTTATTTCACCATCATTTTACTTGTCATAATATATTTTAAAAGGGCATCAGGGGCTGATTTTGATGCATTGAGGATCTCTCTCTTTTTTTTTTGAGATAGAGTCTCTCTCTTGTTGCTCAGGCTGGAGTCAATGGCATGAGCTTGGCTCACTGCAGCTTCTGCCTCCCGGGTTCAAGTGATTCTCCTGTCTCAGCCTCCTGAGTAGCCAAGATTATAGGCATGCACCACCTCGCCTGGCTAATTTTTGTATTTTTAGTAGAGACGGGATTTTTTCTGTGTTGGTCAGGTTGCTCTCAAACCCCCGACCTCAGGTGATCCACTCGCCTTGGCCTCCCAAAGTGCTGAGATTTCAGGAATGAGCCACTGTGCCTGGCCGCTTTGAGGATCTTAAAGCATTCCAGGGAAATTTGAACTCATACACTTAATCTTTTTCTCTAGATAAAGTTTTCTGTAGCAAGAAGAGAGTAGTTTTTGATAGTTTACTCTTCCTGCTGGGGCACTACATTGTTTATGTATGTTTATTTATTCACTTATTCATTCATTCATCCAACACATATACATATATGTTTAATGTCTACTAATTCCAAACACTCTTCCAGTTCCAGGGATACAGTGGTAAACACTGAGAGGCAAAGGAAGACAGACACAGAATAAGTAAGAAAATCAACAATGTAGTTTAATATACAGCAAATCCTCACTCACCATTGGTAGGTTCTTGGAAACTGTGACTTTAAGCAAAACAATATATGAGAAACAACTTTTTCTCATTATCATTATAATGAAATGACATTGAAGGAAATGACATCGTTCGAGGACCTGCCATACATCATTTCACTTAAAGTTGCAGTTTCCAAGAACCTATTGCTGATGTTAAGTGAGGACTTAACTGTAGGATTGTGTCTATGGAGAAAATGAGGCAGGAAATGAGGATAGAGAGGGTTGTGACTGGAGAGCTCTTTCGAATGAGTCAGTTAAGGAAGGCATCTCTGGTATACATGGATTTCAGAGAAAGTGTTCTGATGAAAAGGAACAGCATGTACAAAGACCCTGTGGGAGAGAATGAGCCTGGCATGTTTCTGGAAGGGAAGAAGGCCTGTGTGGCTGAGGTGGTCATACGTGTGAGTTGTCTGCAAAATGAGGGAACGGGATAAAGAAACGGCTCTGGTCGGAACTTCATTCAGGGATGTGTTTATTTATTCATCTGTTCAATGTGCAAATGATAGACATCTATATGATACAGATATAATGCAAGGCAATATTTTGAAGTAAAGACCAAAACCCAGAGAAATTCTCAGTGCAGAAGACAGAGAGGCTGACAATTCATTATGTTATAATATGACAGGTGCCAGGACAATCAATGCTGTAATAGAAGGGTTATACAGGAAGGCTAGGCTTCCCTATCCCCTCAGGGTCCAGTTTGGCCATATGGCTTGCTTTGGACAATAAAATGTGAGCTGAGAGGACACATTGCATCTGATGAGCTAGTGTTTGCTCCGTCCCCTGCCACAGTGACCCTTGCCGTGCTACCATTGGCCACAACATCCAGGAGTGTTCAAGATTGAGGCCACTGTGTCTCTCTGGGCCTTGAGTAAGGATAGTGACTCTGAATGACAAGTAATGGAGAGAGAGATAAAATCTCATAGTTTAAGCCTCTGAAGTTTTGGGATTGTTTGTTACTGAAGCATAGTCTAGCCTATCCTGACTTAAATGTGACCACGTCAGGGATAAGTACAGAAATGGAACATGTGACTCAGCTTAAGGAAGCCAGGAAAGCTTCCAATAGAGGCACCATCTTTGGGCAATTGGGAATTACCTAACAAAGGGGAGAGAGCAGGTGTTTTGGAGATCAGGGGAGAGTGAAATCTCTCTCATCAACACAAAGAGGGAACCCCCAATGAAGCTTAAGACAGTGTAGTTAAAATGTAGCTAGGAGTATGGGCTTTGCAGGTCACACAGTGTGGATATGACTCTTGGCTCTGCTGCTTTATACATCCCTGAGCCTGGAAAGAAGCTGCTGTTATACATATTTGGTATCAGATTCCTCATTGCACGATAAGCAAGATAGCACCTACACTGCCCGTGCCTGATGTCTGCTTATAAATGCTCATTTAAGCAGTGCTGTTAGATGTAATTGCAGATGTACTGGGCCACTGGACCCAGTTTTGCCTTGACCTCTTCAAAACACCAATATGATAACAGTAGTAGCTAACACATATGTGGCATTTAGCATGCACATGACTCTAAGTGCTTCACATGTGTTGCAAATCCATAGCATGTTAGTGTAACCATTATACCAATTTCATTAATGAGAAAACAGGAGCTCAGACTGTATATGACCCCTCCAAAGCCACCCAGCTGCAAAGTGGAAGAGGTAAAATTCAGACACAGGGTCTCACTTCAGTGTGTATGCCTGTAGTTGTGAGACCATCTTCTGCTTCTGTGCTTATGCACCTAAAAGGTTGATGCCATTTCTGCCGCATTCTGTGGCTCCACTCCAAGGAGGCTTTGCTAAAACTCTTGACCTGGCATAAAATGAAGAGGGGTTGGGCTCCTCTTTGTCAGAGAACCAGGCAGGGGAGAAACTGGTAGGCTGAATCCTGAAATGTAACTGGCCAATGAGATAGCAGAAATCTTTCTGGGTTTCTTATAGCTGATATTTACTGGGTTTTTGTTCAGGGGTACGTTCTGCATTTGGTGCTCTGCATACAGTGGCAAATACAGTCTACACTGAGATCCTGAATGTGCCATCCACTGGCCTTCAGATCTGACGGTCTTGCAGAAGAGACACCTAAGCTGGTGCTGTATCAGCTCTTATAAAGAAACCCAGTGGTTATATTGGCCCAAAGGACCTCACTTACCCTTCAAGGTGACATCATGCTGGGGACACAGTGCCAGGAGGAAGCACCCTGATGAAGGAAGCGGAGGCAGAAAGTACTTTCAGGAAGAGGAAGAAGCATGTCCATTAATATGGAAGCACATAGGGGTATCTGTGGACCCGAGCATCCCTCAGGGAGCAGAAGGCAGGAACAACAGATACTCGGGTATTAAGCAGTGTAGCTCTCTCCCTCCTGGATTCATCCAAGGGCAGTAGGAAACGAATGAAAGGGCTTCACGCAGGGAAACAATAGGATCAGATCTTTTTCTTTTGAAAAACTCACTCTGGTTGCCATTTAGATGGCAGGGAAGCAAGACTGAGGTCAGGGACAGCATTTGAGAGGCCATGGCAATCACACTGAGGGAAAGGCACTGGGGGCGCAGGATGGAGAGCTAGGGGTGGATCTGCCTCCCTGAACTTGTGACCCTGGATTAGTGCTCCAGTGACATTTTATACCGTCCTTCTTCTCCCCAGCCAAAAGGGCTGCCTAACCTATATTTATCTTTCCAGAGTGATGGTTCCATAAATTGTAGCTCTCTGAGTGAGATTTCAGCCCTACACACCTTCCCAAGCTCGCTGTGTTCTGGGTCACAGGCATGGGACCCTGGTAAGCTGCTGCTAACCTTGCTTCTTGCTGTGCTTTGTTTTCTGGGAATTCTGTTTCGTTAGGGACTCTGCTCCTTTTAGTTTTGAGTTCACCAGGCCTGCTTTCTAGATCCCACCTGGTCTGAGGTTAGCAGCTTGGGAACTGGCCTCAGGCGAGCAGAGTCTTCCAGGCTCTGGGTTTCTCCTCCTACTGGACAGCTCTTCCCCTTGGAAGCCGAGGAAGCACGGGTTAACTTTCTTTTCCAATTAGTTCTGCATTTTCTATCAAGATATAATCCTTTATTAAGTTAATGAGGCATAATAATTATTAACTGCTAATTATTCATAGTCGCTTAGTCTATTTAAAAGAAATGATACCATTTAGAGCAAGATTTAAGGATATGCAAATATTAAACAGCTTCCTCAGGACATTCAGCTGCTCTGTTGGTATAGTGGCAAGCTCATTGACTTTCTGGCAGGAGGTGAGTAATTTCGTTCTCGAGTCTGTAATTTGCAATGTCAGCACACCACCTGTGTGTCCTTGGCCAACCTCCTGGCACTACACTGCATGTCAGTTTCCCCATCCGTGAAACAGGGATATGAACACCTACTTGCAACACTGCTGGGGTTTACAGGAGACAATGCAAGTGAAATAATCAGCACAGTGCTTAGTATATGTCGAAAAAAACTTATGTGACCTATTAGAAGTTGCTTCCTAATCTAACCCTAGATGCCTCTCCCAGTTCTACATTGGATGTGTGTGTGTGTGTGTGTGCATGTGTGTGTGTGTGTTTGTATTTATATGTATGTATGTATGTGTCTATGACTGCATTGATATCTTCACCTTCTTGTCTTCTAAACTTCTTGAAGTTTATGGAAGTTGATGCAGGGCTTTCAAAGGTCTTGAGTCTTCAGGACAACTTGAAGTAAGAAAACCATTGCACACAGCTCTGATATTTTAGCATCCCATTCAGATCTCTCTATTCAAACCCAGACCCTTTCTCTGTCTTGAATACGGGAGACAATGGCTTCCTGTTCTACATTCTTCCTTCTCTGTGCTGTTTGGTGAAACTGAAAGAATGGGATTGTTATACTTCCTGGTTGGTTAAGGCGCTAGAAGTTAGCCAGAGCATGGGGCCCAGAAAGGGTGACCTACTGAGGGCCGCTGGACTGCAAAGACAGCTCCCAAATCTCCCTTCCTGACAGTGCCACTGTCCCCCAACTGGGTCACTGTCCCAGTTCTGACCCCTGGACCCCTTGTATGCTCCAGTTCTCTGCAGTGGGAGGCTTTGGTTTGGGTTCATACTCTGAATTCCACTCTGTGGATCTGGGGGCTTACAGAGAGAAACACCTGTTCTTTTTAAGAACCCTAATTAAGGACTTACAAACATCGGGGGAAGGACTCTCTCTTGCTTTAGTTAGAACTGCTTTTACTGGGATGGGAAGGATGAGACCAGCACCATCGGCTACTAAAACAACAAATTCCACACTGGCAGCCATAGCAGGCTGTGGGAGCCAAACCTCACAGTAACAACAAGGTCAGCTCCAAAGAGAGCAAGGGCAGCAGCTGCGAGGTGAGACCAGAGCAGCAGGCAGGTGAGAAGCACTGTTATCATTGTTAGTAATAGCTACCAGCTATCGAGCATGTTCTGGGTGCCAGACACTGTTTTAAGCAGTGCGAAGCATCATCTGACTTGTCCTGAATTGGTAATTCTCTTCACTTCACTCATAAGGACCTCGAGGGCCAGCTCGAATTTAAATGCTGTCCCCCAGCCACGCAGCCAGCAAGTGTGAATGCAAAATGTGTGCCCTTAACTGTGCTGACCTTCTACTATCTAGCTTTCATGGTGCCCAAGGGAAGGCTGGAGGTCACGCAGGACATGGCCAGAGAAGGAGAAAGTGGGAAGAGGGTCTGAGGAGGCTGAGACTCCATGGCTTTTTCTTGTGGCCAATGTAATTATTACCAACCTCTCACTTCTACTAAACAGGAAGGAAGGTTCAACTGATCTTAGGATGCAAGTCAGCCACAAGTACAAGTAGGCAGAATGATGGCCATGTCCTAATCCCAGAAACTGTGGCTATGTTAGCTTGCATGGCAGGGGGCATTCAGATTGCAGTTGGAACTTTGATTGCCAAGCAGATGACCAAAATAAGGAGATGAGGCTGGGTGCAGTGGCCCATGCCTGTAATCCCAGCACTTTGGGAGCCTGAGGCGGGTGGATGGCCTGAGGTCAGGAGTTCCAGACCAGCCTGGCCAACATGGTGAAACCCCATCTCTATTGAAAATACAAAAATTAGCCAGGCCTGCTGATATGCGCCTGTAATCCCAGCTACTTGGGAGGCTGAGGCAGGAGAATCACTTGAATCCAGGAGGTGGAGGTTGCAGTGAGCCGAGATTGTGCCATTGCACTCCAGCCTGCACAATAAGAGTGAGACTCTGTCTCAAAAAAAATAAAAATAAAATGAGATGATTCTAAATTATCCTGGTGGACCCAGTGTCATCATAAGGGCTCTGAAATGGGGCAGAGGAGACAGAGAATGAGAACAAGTGAGATGACATCAAGACCCTCAATCTGCCATTGCTGCTTTTAAAGATGAAGGAAGAGGTTTATGAACCAAGTGATGTAATAGACTCTAGAAGCCAGAAAACGCAAGACAACAGTGTCCATCAGAGACTCGAGAAAGGAATGAAGCCCTGATAGAGTCTTTATTTTAGCCCCATGACACCCATTTCAGACTTCTGGCATCCAGAATTGTTAGAGTAAGAATTTGTGTTCCCAGCCACTACGTTTGTCGTAATTTGTTTTAGCAGCAATGGGAAACTCAAACAGTAGGTACATTTAAAAATCATGCACATATTGAATCTACTCAAACCTTCAAGTTGCAGATTTGTTATCTACAAGAAGAATGCGGGAGAGAGGAACATGTGAAACAACTTCACAAAGAAGCAATGAACCAAAACAGGAATAAGATCTTTCTGCAGGAGAGCTGGAGCAGTGTTTTATTAAAATATACAGGAGGTGGGAGAGGCAAGGCTTGGTGGCCCACCCTGTAATCACAGCACTTTGGGAGGCCAAGGCGGGTGGATCACCTGAGGTCAGGAATTCAAACTAGCCTGGCCAACATGGTGAAACTCTATCTCTACTAAAAATACAAAAAATAGCCAAATGTGATGACAGGTGCTTGTAATCCTAGTGACTTGGGAGGCTGAGACAGGAGAATTGCTGGAACCTGGGAGGCAGAAGTTGCAGTGAGCCGAGATCATGTCACTGCATTGCAATCTGGGTGACAGGGTGAGACTCCAACTTGAAAAAAGAAAAAAAAAAGAAGGTGGGAGAGAGTTTAAAGGTAGGGTCACAGTATTGTTTTCCCAGGGCAATCTTGGTTCAGGTTTTTTGTCCTAATATATATTATTATTTTAATAAATTTGTTTAACTTATTTTGAAACAGAGTCTCACTCTGTCACCCAGCCTGGAATGCAGTGGTGTCATCTCGGCTCAGTGCAAATCCGCCTCCCAGGCTCAAGTGGTTCTCCTGCCTTAGCCTCTTGAGTAGTCGGGATTACAGACATCCATCACCATGCCCAGCTAATTTTTGTACTTTTAGTAGGAATAGCATTTCTCTATGTTGGTCAGCTGGTCTTGAACTCCTGACCTCAAACAATCCACCTGACTCGGCCTCCCAAAGTGCTGGGATTACAGGCGTGAGCCACTGCGCCCAGCCCTGATATATTTATTAATAGTATTCTCTTTCAGTCTTGAAAGCATTCAAATTTAAATGACAAGTTATATTGTTCTCCCTTTACAGCAAGCTTGAGAGACCCAACAACCAAACACAGCAAGTTAACCATGCATGAATTCTTATTTGGGAAAACAAACTCTGAAATATATATATTTTTAGACAACTGGATAATTTGAATATGAACTGGTTATTAGATGAGATTATAATTTTGGAGGTGTGAAAATAGCATCATAGTTATAAAAATATCATTTTTTATAAGATGTTACCAAAATATTAGGTTCAATGGCTAGATCTCTGGGATTTACTTTAAGATAATTCAGCAAAAAATAAGATATAGATGAAACAGTTTACCGTAAAATGTTGATGGTTGTTGAAGCTGGTGATGCGTATGCAGGGGTTTGTTACACGTATTTTCTTCCTGTATATATATTTGACAATTGTCATAGTAAAAAGTTTGAAAACAGTGTCTGGCATGCGGTTTTGGTTATTCAGGGATGACACAAACATTTAGCTTTCTTTTTGCTCCTCTACTTATTTTGGACTGGTCTCACGTGTCTGGCTAGAAGTCAGATTGGGACATGAAGGAGATAATTTGTCCATAGGTCTTCAAACTTTTTATTGATACATAATTGCTATTATGTATCCTGGGTTGCGTGTGATATTTAATGGAGTGCATGTGATATTTTGATACCAGCATACAACGTGTAATGATCAAATCAGGGTAATTAGGAGATTCACCACAAACATTTATCATTTCTTTGTGTTAGGAACATTCCAGATCCTTCCTTCTAGCTTGTGATGGTTAACATTGAGTGTCAACTTGATTGGATTGAAGGATGTAATATTGATACTGGGTGTATCTGTGAGGGTGTCACCAAAGGAGATTAACATTTGAGACAGTGGGGAAGGCAGATCCACCCTTAATCTGGGCGGACACCACCTAATCAGTCACCAGCGAATATAAAGCAGGCAGAAAAACGAAAAGGGGAGACAGGCTTAGCCTCCCAGCCTACGTTTTTCTCCCATGCTGGATGCTTCCTGGCCTTGAACATCAGACTCCAAGTTTTTTAGTTTTGGGACTTGGACTGGTTCTCCTTGCTCCTCACCTTGCAGATGGCCTATTGTGGGACCTTTTGATCATGTGAGTTAATAAACTCCCCTGTCCCTCTAAAGAATCCTAATATGTAGCTTATTTGTAATATATAAAACATTACTGTCATGTGCACCAGCTTAGGGAGTTATTCTTCAGGGAATAAGATTAGAAATGCACATAAGCGATATATTAATACCTTGATTTTCATTTCCACTTTTTTGTGGTTAATCTTATGGAGAGGTATTGACTATGGTTTGGGGTAAAATTCAGGCATTCATACATTTGTAGATATGAAGAAATATAGGATTAAGGCCAACTGTAAATTACTACCTAGTGGGGTTAATCAAAGCAAGCACCAGGTAGTAGAAAGAACATGAGTTTGGGGTCCAAAAGCCTGCTCTGATTTGTCATTGCTGTATGACCTTAGGCAAGTAACTTAACTTCTCAGAATCCTGGGTTTCTTACCTGAACATTGGGAAGATAAATCCTTACTTCTCAGGATAGGTGGGAGGAATAAATACCAAAAGATATTTAAAATGATAGGCACATAGTAGTGGCTTAATGAACATTTGTTCTCCATCACTCCCCGAGTTGAGTGGTGGAAGTTTCAGATATCAGAAATTCACATTCTATTTTGGATACTATCTTATGTCTAAAGATGCATAGTTTTCTGATGATTGAATAATGCATGGTTCTTATAGAAGACAATGTTTACTCATTGAGGAAGATCTAAAAGATTATAGATCCATACAAAAATAAAAGTTTTCCATAAAACCATGAAAGATATTAACTGTATATATTCTGTAGTATGGTCCACTTCTGTTTTCTCTCTGAATATGTAAAAAATAGTTGGGGTCATCTTATGTACAGATTTTTCTATCTTATTTTTAAAATATAATTTTTTCTCTCAGTAGGTTATTTTTATTTATTGATTTTTTATTTACTTTTTGAGACAGTCTCTGTCTGTCACCCAGAATGGAGTGCAATGGCGTGATCTCTGCTCACTGCAACCTCCACCTCCCAGGTTCAAGTGATTCTCTTACCTCAGCCTCCTGAGTAGCTGGGATTATAGGCACGAGCCACCATGCCAGGCTAATTTTTTGTATCTTTAGTAGAGACAGGGTTTCACCATGTTGGCCAGGCTGGTCTTGAACTCCTGACCTCGTGATCCTCCCACTTTGGCCTGCCAAAGTGCTGGGATTACAGGACTGAGCCACTGCACCCAGCCAGGTTATTTTTTTAGTGTTTAACAATAAAGCATATGAGATCTTGGAGTTACATCAGCCTACATATGAGAATTTGCAGCTGCTATGACTGACATATTTGTCCCTCAGAAAATCCCAAATCTTGTCTTGTAGGGTTAGTGTGGAATGTCAATAACTTAAAGTCCATAAAACTTTTAACACAGCTCCCAAAACAGTGCTTATAGAATAATGGTAGCTATTATTGTTGTGAATTAGACTTGTCAGTTAGACTAGGTTATGCTTCAATAACAAACGGCACTGAAATCTTGTGACTTAACAGAACAAAAGTCTGTTCTTTACTGCAGATTGAAACCACTCTCTTGGACAGCTCACTTCCCAATCACCATGCAATTAGAGCTCCAGGTGTTTTCCATCTTGTAGCATTTCCTTTGTACATGTTTCCATGATTGCCAAGGCAGAGGAAGAGAAACTGGATGATGTCTCACTGGCAATGAAATGCTTTAATCCAGAATAAATATGATCCACTGTGCTTACTGCTAATGGGCTAGAACTAATTGCATGAACCCCACCTTCAAAGAGTGTGTGTGTGAAAAAATGTAAGCCTCCCATGTTCTCAAAAGAACATATCCAAATATACATGAACACTAGGAGTCTCTTCCATGGTATAATCTATTCTATTAGGTTGGTGCAAAAGTAATTATGGTTTTGCAATTGAAAGTAATGGCATGGAATATTATGCAGCCATCAAAAACAATGAGTTTGCGTCCTTTGTAGGGACATGGATGAACCTGGAAACCATCATTCTCAGCAAACTGACACAAGAACACAAAATCAAACACCGCATGTACTCACTCATAGGCGGGTGTTGAACAATGAGAACACATGGACACAGGGAGGGGAGCACTATACGCTGGGGTCTGTTGGGGGGAAATAGGGGAGGGACAGTGCAGGTTGGGGAGTTGGGGAGAGATACCGTGGGGAGAAATGCCAGATATAGGTGAAGGGGAGGAAGGCAACAAATCACACTGCCACATGTGTACCTATGTAACAATATTGCATGTTCTTCACATGTACCTCAAAACCTAAAATGCAATAAAAAATAAAGTAAAATAAATAAAATACATACCTTTACAGAAAGATACGGTGTTATTTTCTTTGAGATGGTACAAGCATGCACCAACCATAAATAGTATTTCTACACACCCACTTACATTAACATTTCAGAAGAAGAAAAAAAAAAAACCTGATGCTCTGTATATTATTACACCTAGAAAAAAATTAAATGTTGCTAGGAAAAGGTTTTCTAGCACTAACATTTTCATGTTAGCACTTTTTCAAGGGTATTTATAATATTACCTGGGATTCTTTAATTTTGGGATCAGAGAAAAAGTAATACATATAAAATAGAAGAATTTGCTGCTTCTATATTAATATCATAATGCTAAAAAGAGAAAATTCATTTTAAGATATGTGTTATAAGAAATATTCATATTTCTGCTCTATAGAACACATATATTTAACTGTTAAAAATATTTAATATTCTTTTGAGAATTTTCTAAATTATTTGCTTTAACCTTGTACAATTTCCATTTTATTAAGTCCAAACATGTTGAATAATATCAATTTCACATAGTTCAAACTTTGTCAAAAGTTCTACTCAGCCATTTTCATCTTGGTTAAGAAAATTCTATCTTGTACAGAAACATAATTTATTTACTCATCTGAAGGAAAATTCTTTGCACTTTTAGGCAGTGAAAAGGAAACAAAATATGACACTAGAACTTCTGTAGAAATATTCAACACATTTTAAGCTGTTCATGATGCTGCAAACCATCTCTTTTAATTTTTTACATGAAAATATTACTCAGAAATATTCTAATAGACTGTTTTCCGGAAAACATTCCAATCGTTTATTAATTTGTAATATTATCATTATTGTTATTATTTTGAGATGGAGTCTCACTCTGTGACCCAGGCTGGAGTACAGTGGCATGATCTTGGCTCACCGCATCTCCATCTCCCGGGTTCAAGCAATTCTCCTGCCTCAGCCTCCCAAGTAGCTGGGATTACAGGCATATGCCACCACACCTGGCTAATTTTTGTATTTTTTAGTAGATATGGGGTTTCATTATGTTAGCCAGGCTGGTCTGGAACTCCTGACCTCAGATGATCCACTCACCTTGCCCTCTTTAAGTTCTGGGATTACAGGTGTAAGCCACCATGCTAGAGATGAGGAAACAAACATAACACAAAATTTGAATGTTCTTTCCTTATTTCAATCTTTCTATCTTCCCCAAATTGTCAGAGCCTGACTTCTCACTCTGGAATTGGAGAAGGAAAAGAGGAGGTAAAGGAGAGGAGAGCCTTCTGGACCAGGCCATAGTAGGCTCCTTTTCACCCCTAAATGGTTTAAGGACATGTCTGAGGTTGGAGTCACTTATTGGATATTCAATGAAACCTGCTGAGAAACTACCCTTCTTTTAAGAGAATCCCATGCTATGGCTATGTTTATTAAAGCCAGATTAATTTTTAGAAGAGGAACGTGTGTCTGGTTTGATACTGGAGACTGCAAATCTAATATAAATGCTGATATTTTTCAGTGTGTATCACTGCTAAACGACCTTAATTTTTATAGGCAATCTCTATAAATTAACTCTAATCTCTGGGTTTTAAGGCCATTCTATAACTTATGTTGCTATGGACAGGAAAATACATTGAAATGCCTTTCTGAATCCCCATTTCTTAAAAGTTCTAAAATTCCCACTAAGTCATTTAAAGCTTATAATCTCAGGAAATGCAAAATGCCTCCTCAGTTTAGTACAGGTGGTGGAAGTTTATTATCATAATGTATGGGGAATAAAATAAGGAGGAAAAGGAAGGGAGGAAGGAGGGAAGGAGGAAGGGAGGGAGAGAAGGGAGGTAGGAAGGGAAGGAGGGAGAGAGGAGGGGAAGGGAAAGAAAAGGAAGAGAAGGAAACAAGGAAGGAAGAAAAGGAATTAGGCAAAGGAAGAAAGGAAAGAAAGAAAAGGAAGGCTGGAAGAAAAAGAAGGAGAGGAAGAGAAGAAAAGGAATGAAGGAAGGAGGGAGGAAAGGAAGGAAGAAGGAAAGCAGGAAAGTAAGGAAGGGAGGGGGGAAGGGAAGGGAAGGAACGAAGGAAAAGGGAAGGGAAGGAAGGAGGGAGGGAAGGGGAAAGAAAAGAAAGGAAGGGTAAATAAATGGCTTCAGGTACTGAAGTCAGATTTTGAAGGCTGAGAAAGTTAGAAGTTGAAACTTCAGGACCCTTCACTGCAGGAATCTAGGAATGTACCTTTTCATAATTCAGCTTCCTGTGTTTGTCTCCCTCACACGTTGTTTACAGCAGTGGCCAACCACCCACTTTCTCTAAGTACCCTTCACTCCCACTCTGCTCTCTGGGTTACTTTCTCTCTAGATGTCTTCTGGCAAATATTCAAGTACCCAAGACTTGACCTAGTCAGCTTGTCACCATTTATTTAGAATTTCTTTCCTTTCCTTCTTTCCTTTCCTCCTTTCCCTCCCTTCCCCTCTCCTCCCTCCAATCTATCCCTGCTCTCTCTCTTTCTCTCTCTCTCTCTTTCAAGATGGAGTTTCACTCTTGTTGCCCAGGCTGGAGTGCAACGGTGCAGTCTCAGTTCACTGCAACCTCTGCCTCCCAGGTTCAAGTTATTCTCCTGACTCAGTCTCCCAAGTAGCTGGGATTACAGGAATATAACACCAGGCCTGGCTAATTTTTTTATTTTTAGTAGAGATGGGGTTTCATCATGTTGATCAGGCTGGTATTGAACTCCCGACCTCAGGTGATTCACCAGCCTCAGTTTCCCAAAGTGCTGGCATTACAGACATGAGCTACTGTGTCCAGCGTTCATATAAAATTTATCAGTTTCCCTACTCTATATAGTCACCAGCTCATATTCCAACTCCTGGCTTTTATGGCTTGTCTCCATGATGAAGCTTAAGAGTCTGTGTGGCTCTGGCTGGATTCTTATGGCACTAACTATGCAAAATCCGTAAGTTTTAAGATTTAAGGCCATGTTCTTCATAATCAGTAAATTACTCTTGAACGTGTGGATATATTCTTACTTAAAACATTGTAAGAAAAACATTATAATTAGGGCAATTAGGAAAGAACACTTAAGCAAATAATTTTCTTTTGGCAAAGAACTCTAAGGACATTCGTAATTTGAGGAATTGTCTAGCACCCAGTTCAGCATTACATGCAATGCATGGTAAAGGCTTGACCTCAGAAAGCAGGCAATATATGCAATTTAATAACATGAAAATAAAAAAAAATAACCACAACAAAAACTTTAAGAAACGTTTTAGAAGTATGTAAGGAAACAATCTTTTGAAAGAGCGCCACAAGTAATATAAATGCTATGGGAGGGTGCCAAGATGGCCGGGAGAAGACATCACTGGAATGCAGCTCCCAGCGAAATGAGACCCAGAGGGCTAGAGGAATTCACGATTCCAAACAAGATGCCAGGTTCCTTTTGGTGGGACTGATAGGGCACTCAAAACAGGCCCAGGGAAGGAGGTGCAGGGTGAGAACCATCTGGGGGTGCAAATCAAGATGGGGGTCTTGTCCCTTCCTGAAACGGTGCAGTCAGCTAGGAGAGTTGGGGGACTTAACCCCCTCAGTGCTCCAATTCGGATCCTGTGCTTCCCTCATCCCTCCTGCAACCCACAGTCCACGAGAGCCCTACCACACTGTGGGGCACCATGGGTAGTTGACACAAATCTGAGTGGTGGCTACTGCTGGGCATGGAAGTTGTCCCAGGGACCTGGGCAGGAGTTTGGACTAAGGCCAGAGGGATGGACGGTCCCACAGAGGGAGGCAGAGTTGAAAGCAGGGAAACAGGCCATAAGGCCTGGCAGGCCCCACCTCCACAAAACTCAAACTGAAGCCCTCACTAGAGAGCTTGGCAGCAAATACACCAGCTTGACCCCAACCAGGAATATCCAGCTGGAGAAAGAGAGATGCCTTTGGGAAAGTGGGGCCTATATCACCTGCAAACAAACTCCACGGAAGGACCACCCACCCAGCAACATGACTGAACCCCAGAGAGCCCAGCAACACCCTCTACAGGCCAAAAAACATACAGCTCCCACCTCAACAGATAAAAACGTCCACTCAGAGACTCCTGAAATCACCAACTTCAACTATCAAAGGGAGGTAAGTCCACGAAGATGGGAAAAAAACAGCACAAAAAGGATGAAACCACGAAAGAACAGAACACCTCCTCCCAGGGATCATAACTCCTCACCATCAAGGATACAGAAAAAGACAGAAAATGAATTTGGTGAATTGAAAGAAGCAGGCTTCAGAAGCTGGGTAATAACAAACTTCTCTGAGTTAAAAGACCATGTTCTAACCCAATGCAAAGAAACTAAGAACCTTGAAAAAAGGTTAGATGAAATGCTAACTAGAATAACCAGCTTAGAGAAGAACATATACGATTTGATGGGGCTGAAAAACACAGCACGAGAACTTCGCAAAGCATACATAAGTTTCAACTGCTGAATTGATCAAGCAGAAGAAAGGGTATCAGAGATAGAAGATCAAAGCAATGAAATAAAATGAGAAGGCAAGATTAGAGAAAAAAGAGTGAAAAAATATGGACAAAGCCTCCAAAAACTATGGGATTATGTGAAAAGACCTAATCTACGCTTGATTGGCATACCCGAATGTGATGGGGAGAATGAATCCAAGTTGGACAACACTCTTCAAGATATTATCCAAGAGGACATTCCCAACTTAACAAGGCAGGCCAACATTCAAATCCAGGAAATACAGAGAACACCACAGAGATTTTACTCAACAAGAGCAACCCCCAGGCACATAATCGTCAGATTCACCGGGGTTGAAATGAAGGAAAAAATCCTAAGGGCAGCCAGAGAGAAGGTCAAATCACCCACAAAGGAAAGACCATCAGACTCACAGAGGATCTCTTGGCAGAAACACTACAAGCTAGAAGGAAGTGGGGGCCAACATTCAATATCCATAAAGCAAAGAACTTTCAACCAAGAATTTCATAGCCTGCCAAACTAAGCTTCATAAGTGAGGGAGAAATAAAATCCTTTATGGACAAGCAATTGCTGAGAGATTTTGTTGCTACAAGACCTGCTTTACAAGAGCCACTGAAGGAAGTACTAAACATGGAAAGGAACAAGCAGTACCAGCTACTGCAAAAACGTACCAAATGATAAAGAACAATGACGCAATGAAGAAACCAAGTCAACTAACAGGCAAAATAACCAGCCAGTAACAAAATGGCAGGATCAAATTCAAACACAGCTGTATTAACATTGAATGTAAATGGCCTAAACACCCCAATCAAAAGACACAAACTGGCAAACTGGATAAAAAGTCAAGACCCATCTGTGTGCTGTATTCAGGAGACCCATCTCACATGCTAAGACTCACATAGACTCAAAATAAAGGGATGGAAGAA
>CAUYQU010020709.1:0-70191 GCA_963574635.1 Cheracebus regulus | reverse complement strand
TTCCCCACAGAGCTGGGCCTTCCCGGGTTCAGCTGTGCTTTCTCCATCCTCGGCGCTTCCAATTGCTGTTCTCCTTGTGGGGATGGGACCAGCCGAGCCCGACTAAAAGGGCAACCAGTCCCGTACACGCCGCACCGAGAAGCGCCGTGACGGCCAAAAGAATTGCGCTGGCAACCCGTGTGGCTCCTTCGCCAGGAATCTCCCAGTCTGTGGGCATCAAAAATTCGTCTGCAATTGCGGCATCCACTCACTCTGCGCTTTCACTGGGAGCTACAATCCTGAGCTGCTGCTACGCGGCCATCTTGGATCTCTCTTCCGAACTTTTACATTTTTTTAAGAGGCAGGTTCTCGCTCTGTCACTCAGACCAGAGTGCAGTGGTGCAATTTTAGCTCACTGCCCCCTTAGTACCTGGGCTCAAGTGAGCCTCCTGCCTCTACCTCCTGAGAAGCTAGGACTACAGGCAGGTGTCACCACACCCAGAAAATTTTTAATTTTTCTGTGGAGATGGGTCTCACTATGTTGTCCAGAATCGTTTTGAACTCCTGGCCTTAAGCGATCCTCCCACTTCAGACTCGTATAGCACTGAGATTACAGGCCTGAGTCACCATGGCTGGCACAATGTACTCTTTTTCATCTAGCTTCTCTTCCTCAGCATAATTATTTTGATATTCATTTTGTTGTCTATAATGCATTTCTTATTTTTGAGTAGTATATTTCATTACATGGATATACCACAATTTGGTTATTTGTTCACCTCTTTGTTGATGGACATCTGGGTTGTTTACAGTTTTTGGTTATTACAAATACAGCACAAAGACCAGAAAGTTTGGAAACTGCTGTTCCAGGCATTTCACATGTATTATTAATAATAAAACCTCTCTCTTAAGGCTGCTGTGAAAACCCACTGGGCTAATGTATATAAAGTGCATATTAATGTGACTTATTTTTATTCTCATTTATTCTTCATAACAGCCCTTGAGGTACTATATTATTTTCATTTAACAAATTAGAAAGCTAAAGCTCAGAAAACTAAAGTAATTAGCCTCAGGTCACATGTAGCTAGTAAGTGGTAAAGCTAGGATAGGATTCCAGATCTGTCTGATCTCAGAGCCCACTTCACCACTCTGTCCCTTGTGCAAGGCAGGGTCAGGAAGAGCTGGATCTCTGGTAAGATGGTTAGAGAGGAAATTATAGCCTAGCCTTAAATAGCTGTCTGTATATGAGACTTTGATGTGGCCCTTCTGAGGTGGTAACAGGGACATCTTTATGTGAACAAAAGGCAAACCATTAAACTTTTAGCTTTTAAAATTACTGAAGAGTGGGCACCAGAGATACCCTCGTCCTACCCATGTGTCTCACTGATCGGCTATTGTCAAACTGACACTTATAACAGAGGATCTCTTCATGTGGTAAGCAAGTAGAAAACTATGTAGCCCTGAAGTGGGCCTTAAGAGTGGTTACATGATATTAGTGTCTTTCTTGGAATACAGGGTCTGCTCAGTATCTGCTCTTGTAGGAACAGCTGCTGTAGAGGAAGATTCCCTGCCCTTTCCCTGAGCTGGAGAGAAAGACACAGGAAAGACTCTGGTGTAGGCAGTGGAGTGCTAAATGATATTAGGGCCTGTAAGGAGGTGGAGTGGAAAGCAGCAACCTTAATCTTAGACCCTGTCCTTCTTCAGGATGGAACATGTTCTAGCCCTGAGAGCTATAAGAATATTCAAGGCTGGCTTAGTGAAAAGGATAGACCAGTTGTTTTGTAAAATAAACTGGCACATAGTTTTGGGAGGGGAAAGAAGATGTATTTCTCATACAGTTGATGACTGAGTTTAGGGATAAAGGTTAAAGGCCTTTGAGGGTAACAGAAATTTGTCCCTTGTACTAAAGTGACCTTTTTGATAGTGGTACAAATTCTAGCTCGTATCTTATAAAAACTTTGCTTTCATAGGATCTTGGGGTTTTTGGAGTTGTGACAGAAAATCAACAAAGCTCTTATCCTGCCTTGTTTCTTCTTCTAATAAAGGAAAGAGAAAAATAAGCTAGTTCACACACTTCCACTTTTAAACCCCATTTCTTTTCATCATCAAGAATTTACTTACCTCCCAGGAGAGGAGAAATCAAGCTCCTTTGAGGAGGCATGAGTAAGTTGGTCTAGGGTCTGCCTTGCCATGTGGCTGGATAATGCAGCACACATATCAAAGGAAGGGAAGGAAAAGGGACTGTATATTGGGATCTGTAAACACAAAAAGAAAAATGGTACACTTTTCACCATAAGCCCAGAACAAAGCAGTAAATTTGTAAAATTTATTGTGTGCATTTACTGAATACTTTGTGTTAAACACTGTGCTAAACAATTTACATATATTTTCTCATTTATAATCTTATGAGACAAGTATTATTATCCCCATTTTACAGCCTATGCTATCAGATTGCTTTTCAGTTGCTTTATCTGTATTTATGCTCTTGTTCCTCCAGCTATTAATACACTGTAAATGGCTAGATGGACATCATTTTACATTTGCCTTACATATGAGGATAATCAGGCTGTGAAATTTCTTAAGACTACCAGGGTTGGGCTGAAGAAAAGACTTTCCTATATAGGGACCAATGAACTCTGTTTTCTGATGCATGCTCTCATTCAGCATTTATTGATGATCACCCTGGGCCAGACATGAGAGAGAGTTGAACAAAATACAGTCTTTGCCTTGACAGAGCTCCCATATTTTTGACAATCTGGAAAATTCTTCTTTTACAGTTAAACACCCTGAAAGAGTTGTCTATGCTTACCATGTTCAATTTCCCTCTTCCCATTCTTTCAATTATTTTTTAAAATGAAAGACTAATGATGTCAATGTAACAGAGTTGAAAAACAAGTCAATTGATATAGTTTCAGATTCTATATGACAATCTTGTTTTATTTAAAAATTGAGATATAATTAATGTATTATACAATTCACCCTTTTAAAAAGTTCAATTCACTGGTTTTCAGTGTATTCAAAGTTGTGCAACCATCATTACTATCTAATTCCAGAACATTTTTATCACCCCAAAAGGTCAGGAAGTTGTTATGAGACACAAATAGTATATGATATATTCTATAAGCTGGAAAGTGCCAAACATGAGTAAAGGATCTTCTTATAGGTCAGTACAATCCTTATTGGTTAGGGATGTGAATCTCTATACATACCAGTGATCCTGAGGTTTCCACTCCACGCCTTGCTTGCTTTTCCTCTTTGAAGTGCATCAAACTCTCCAAAGGGGAGACAGCAACTTTTATCTGCCCCTGGCACTCTCCACTGAAGTCTGTGATGTTGTACCAGCCACAGACAAACTGGAAGCCAGAAAGAAGTGGGGAGAGGTCCACCGAGGCAAAGCCAATCACCCTCTCCTCATCTGTAGGGGAAAGAGAAGAGCTAGGCAATGTGGCTAGGCATGTCTTGCCACTGAGATTAGAGGCTGCACACAGAGAAGCTGATTCAGGGGATGCAGAAGTTCAGTGATTCCAAAGCCATCAGAGAAGACAGAGAAGTTGAGAGAGACTGGAAACCAAAGTCTGCCTTCCCTGTTAGGAATTCCCTTTCTGTATGGTGGGAAAAAGCTGGCAGATTTGCATTTCATTTTCTCTCTCTCTCTCTTCACTTCATTTTCTCTCTCATTTTTTTTTTTTTTAAGAGATGAGGCCTCACTCTGATGTCCAGGTTGCAGTGAAGTAGCATGATCATAGTTCACTGCAGCCATGAACTCCTGAACTCAAGCAATCCTCCCTCTTCAGCCTCCCAAGTAGCTAGGACTATAGGCATACACCATGCCCAGCTAATTTTTAATTTAGTTTTTTGTTGAGATGGGGGTCTTACTATGTTGCCCAGGTGGTCTTGAACCCCCAGCCTCAAGTGATCCTCCTGCATCAGCCTCCCAAAGTGTTGGGATTATACATATGAGCTACTCTGCCTAGCTGGTCCTCTTGATATAAGCAATTAGAAAACATTACTAAACTTAAGAACTTATTTTTCCTAGGCTATCATGTCTCAGTGATTTTTCTCAGGGCAATATGTCTTGCAATTATAGAATTATGAGAGATTTGCATTTTCCTATTTGTACTTCTCTATTTTCAAAATTTTCTACCTATGTATTATATTTAATTAAGAACAAAGCGACACAAATTAAAAAAGAAAGACAAACCCCAGGAGACCAGTTTAGGGTGCAAAATGAGCCTGGGCTCTTCTCTATATGGTAAGGGGGTGCCCTTAATGACTGAGAAGATTCCCTTTTTATTGGACAAGCTACCATGCAATGATCTTCATTCTCATACTCTTTACTATTTATTCCTCGTTTCTGATATGAAGTAGCTGAGGACAGATAGGCCTCTTCACTCCAGGAATTTCTATTTTATATAGGCTCCATTCTGTATAGTGAAATCAAAGGCTGGATCTACTAAATATTGATATGACTACAGGTTTATACACTGCTAAATGAATCAAGGAATGAAAATTTTCTAGAGTAACTGTGAAGTTCCCATAGTCCCTTGGGCACATTCATGGTGACACTAAATTCATCACATACTGCATAACATTTGTTTGGACAGCTTGTTGTCCTTTAGAATGGAACTCAGCTAAAAGATGAGAAAAGGTATTAAACTATGTTCTCTACACTCTCCATACCTGGCATAACATCTTCCCACATGAAAAACTTGGTAAGTATCCACTGAAAACACAAGTGAGCTGGCCAACCTAGGGTAGGACAAAGGAGCAGTGTGCCAGAATAGTAAATCTAGGTATGGCTTTGACTGGAAAACACATTCCTCTAAATCCCTGAGTCTCAGTCACACACATACAATGAGAAGTATTGAACCAGATTCAAGATCCCCTTTGGTTGAGCATGGTGGCTCATGCCTGTAATCCCAGCACTTTAGGAGGTCAAGGAGGAAGGATTGCTTAAAGTCACAAGTTTGAGGCCAGTTGGGCAACATGGCATGACCCCATCTCTTAAAAAAAAGTTGTGAGGTGTGGTGGTACATGCTTGTAGTCCCAGCTACTTGGGAGGCTGAGGTGGGAGGACTGCTTGAGCCCAGGAGTTCACGGCTGCAGTGAGCCATAATCCCACTACTGTACTGCAACCTGGGAAACAAAGTGAAGTCCTGTATCAAAAAAGAAAAAAAAAGATCCCTTTCAACTTGGAAAGTCTTTGATTCTACAAACACTTGAAGCTGTATTCCCCAGAGTGGGGGTCAGGTAATTCTTACCCACCGGGGTGACGTATGAAAGGGTTCTGCCAAAATGAAAGTAATACATCCTAAACATACTTTGTTATACCCGAGCAAATTTAAACAGAAGCGCCAAGCTCTGAGTTTGTTGAGAGTCCACTTTTAATGCCGGTGTCCGAGAGTCAGCTAGAGCTCAAACCTCTTGGCCCAGAACAAAGGGTAGTCAACATTTTTATACCAGTTTTGCATTGGGGGCGGTAAGCAGATTATTACAGAAGCAGAAGGAGCAAGTTAAGGGAACCGGGGGGTACTTAACAAAAAAGTTCTGCTTAAAGTTGTTTTTTACTCAGGATGTGGGGTAAGCAGTTGCATGGTTGCAAGTACAGGATGTATAGACCAGTGGGCCCTGTTTCTCAGAAAATTGGTTACAAAGATGCCAGGTGTCTCAGACCACAAGCTCTCAGAACAGAATGCCCTTCATAGCTCAGGGTGGGCAAAATGGAGTTGGCAGGATTGTTTAAAATGTATTAATCACAGCCAAGCTAGGATATTTCAATCTGAGGAGTGCTTTGGCTAAGCAGATCATGGAGAAAAGGAATGGCTTGGAAGAGTTAAATTTAACATCAGATTTAGCAGGACAACCCACTATTCTCCCTTTGCAGTTTATGTTCTAGTCAGCAAGAACTTCCCTCAACTCTTTCTTGACTTGAGGCTTCGTATGTTTTCCCTTCTGACTACGGTAAGTCCTGCCCCTTCATTTCTCAGCTCAGGTGTGCTCCAGGAAGCCTCTTCTGACATCCTAAGTCTGCGTTGGACGTCCCCTATCAGAGTGCCATGTATTTGCCTAATCATAGTACACTGTACTTTTAATGTTTCATACTGACTATAAGCTCTGTGAGGAGAGGGACCATGCCTGTTTTATTTTACCTTTGTATCCCTAGTACTTAGTATGGTGCCTGGCAGAGAATAGAAACTCAAATATCTGCTGAATGCAGCTTGGCTGGATTTGAGTACTTTCTATAATAGATTTGTTGAGTTTGTGTGGTAAGGATAGAATTAACCTATTTATACTGGAGTTTGCAAAATTTTGTAAAAAATCAGACCTTGGCAATGATCTTGAGCAGTAGGAAATAAAAAACTTTCACAAGCTTAGCATTCCAATAATGGAACACTAGGCATAAATGGGTTAAGGGAAGAGAGACATTTATATACACTGAGTAGTGGTCAGCGTGGTCTAGACACTTTCCTCACTTTCATTTATGAACAGATCTTACTAAGACCGTCTAGGAGTCCTGGAAAGTAGGAAATGTATTTTATTCTCTATATCCCAATAGTCCTAGCATTGTACCTGACACATAGTAGACATAATAATAAAAACAGCTTCATTTATTAAGCAACAATTATGTGCCAAGTACTTTACATATATCTCTAATCCTCACAAATCCTGCAAGGCCAGTACTATTATTCTAATTTTATAAATAAGAAAGATAACAGGAAAGAGGGGAAGTGATTTACTTCAGGCCACACAGTTATTATAGTAAACAGCATACCCAAGATTTAAACCGAGGTCTGCATCAGACCAAAGTTTATTCTCTTTTTCCTGCTAAAGTAAGGGCTGAATTGTGAACTTACTTTAGTAAGTGCTGCTTGAGAATCAGTGTGGTACTTTAGAGAGGAGAGAGAAAAAGCCTAGAAAGGAGTGTGAAGCCCAGGTAAATACAGCAGGAATTCCTTGTGTTGATTCAGAGAAAAGTGAGTTATGATAAGCTCTTGCTGCATTTGGAGGAACTAAGTGAATCCAAAGCAGCAACCCAGAACTAAGCATCAAAACAAGGGATTCACAGCAGCGTGCACCAACAGGCGCACTGGTGGAGAGAAAGGTCAATCAATTCCCTTTATATTCTGATTTCTCTCAAGTCTTTATTAGGGTTTGAAGTTAGTGCTAAAAGTCACCACTGGCAAACAAAAAACTGTGACTCTGCAGGCTGTGTAGGTGACTCAAAACAAATGAAGATTTGGAAATCAGGGCCTAGCTGGAATCTTAAAGGAGCTAGATTTAGAGGAGAGATCTAGTGAGATAAAATTTTCTAAGCTGGGAGATGGTTAGACGCCCCTACCACCTCAATTTTCCAAGTTTTCCAATCTTACAAGCATGGTGAAGTACAAACAGTGAAGGCTGTACAGCTAGTAAGAACTGGGTTCAAATACTGGCTCCACCAATTAATAGCTATATGACCTTAGTCACGCCACTAACTTCCCTGGGCTTCAGCTTTTATAGCTATAAAATGAGACTATTTTTACCATCAAGGATTAGAGATGTATGTAAAGTTATTAGCATATTACTGCTCACTAATAAAAATGACAAAAACTGATACAGTATTTTCTAAGTGTCAGGCCCTTACTTAATTCTGCAAAAACCCCATGAAGTAGGTACTATTATTATCCTCAATTTTATAGATATGGAAATAGGCACAGAGAAGTCAAGTCATTTACCCAGGGTCACACTGCTACAGTAAGGGGCAGAATTGGCATTTGAATTCAAAGAATCTGGCTTCAGAGTCAAGTCTCTTAATGTTGCTGTGTTATGCCTCTTAATAAAACTGGCTTCAAAGACCACAATATCAGCACATTCCTCTTGGGAAGGTTCTTAAAATAAGAAAAATTATGTGGTTAGACTCTTGTCTTGTGTACTACCTGAAAATGCAAGGGTCTTGGTTAATAAGTCAGAGTCAACAGAAGGCTTGTCATCATCATACAAAAGTGGGGAGAAACCACTTGTATGTGGCAGGCTGTACATTATGATGGTTGACAGATACAACTGGAAAGACTCAAATGTACTTGGATTTCTGCACTAAGCAGGTAGTCAAACAAAATTATATAATTTTTAAGTACTTGAATTCTGCAGAGAATAGGCCGGGTGTGGTGGCTCACACCTGTAGTCTCGACCCTTTGGGAGACCAAGGCTGGAAGATCGCTTGAGCCGAGGAGTTAGAGATCAGCCTGGCAACATAGTGAGACCTTGTCTGTACAAAAAAATTAGCTAGGCATGGTGGTGCATGCTTGTGGTCCCCGATACTCGGGAGGCTGAGGTGATCATAACACTGCACTCCAGCCTAGGTGACAGAGTGAGATATTGTTTCAAAACAAAAATTTTTTTTAACAGAATAATGTGACCTTCTGCGGGACTATCCTCTATCACATATCTGCATTCCCAGCACCATTGGGAATGCTTCACTTGGTTAAAAAAAAAAAAAAAGGACTGGTAAATTGTCAACAGCATGTAAGCTTATTTTTACAAGCAAGCAGATATTCTTGTAACAGAGTTCATACCTCCTTTATGCCAAACTTTGAAGACCAGGGTTTGTTGTGGGTCCAGAAGCAGCTCTTTTGATAGCCTATTAAGAGAAACAACCACTGTAAACTAAGTGTATAGGAACTTCAGGTTTGAAGAATATCTTGTAATTTGCAAAGCACTTTCCCAATGCTATTTCATGTTCTTAGCCATCTTCTAGGATATATTTTTATCCTCACAGTTAAAATGAGGGGACTGAAGCTCAGAGAGGTTAATTTGCCAAGACTTAAAAACAGGCTCCGCTGATACAATGTTTCCTCCCCATCACTCTCAAAGTTTCCCTAAGACAGAGGAGGAAGTATGGAAAAGAAGTTCCTCAACATGCATTTAAGAGTTTTATTGGAATGGGTAAGGATTCTTCTTAGGCCTTAGAATCAGAGAATGGTGAGAAGGGAAGAGGAAGAGAAAAAGAACATTTACTGAGTGCCTATCTCAGGCCAGGCATGGTACCAAGTGTTTCATATACATTTAATCTGCACAAAAGCCTATAACATGGACATTATTATCCTTATTTTACAGATGATAAGTACCTAGACCAGCTCGGCTGTAGAGACTCCAACCCAGGCAGCACTGAACACATTAAGAAGCAGACACCCACATAGAACAGCAAAGCGGGACTATCCAGGGGCCAACAGACTTCTGAGCTGAGAGCCTCAGAGGACTGATAGCATTCTGGGCTGAGGGCCTCGAGCAGACGCTGACCCATGTAGTTATTCTCTCTGAACAGGTGATTATTATTAACAAACAGGTGTTCTGTGTTTTCTTATAGACCCAAGATAAACTAGGTAGGCAGCTGGTGCCTGCTTACCACTGATCAAGGACAAACCAGAAAGTATTCTCCACGAGAGAGCCACGGGGGCAGGGTCACATACCCGTGCTTAAAGAATTGTTTTAACCGGTGTGTGATAGACTGTTTTGCTACTTTAGAATGCCCCAAATAGTATTCCACTGGGGGGTGGGGGCGGCCAGGTTTTCCTTGCCATCGTTCTTCTTAGCAAACATATATTCTATCATACATTCAGTATTTCTCAGCAATTATACACTCAGCATTTCTCAACAGATAAAGTTGGGCTCAGAGAGGTAAAATGGTTTGCTTGAAGTCACATAAGTCAGTAAGTAGTAGGGCTGGGATTTGAACCCCGGCTTGCCTGACTTCAATGGTATACCATGCAGAGGCAAGGCAACAAACTAAGAAAATGCCTAACTTTCATACCAGATAAAGAAGCTGAAGTAGAATCCACTGAGCACCTCCAATACATTTATATATGATGTAAATGACAGTTTTAAATTAAGACAAAGCTTTGGTAAGTTCCAAACCAGGTGCCAGTGTTCCAGGTAAGCAAGATGGAGATCCAGGGAAAACCAAGAGGCTTGATTTCACTCCCCAAACACCACTTGGGAAGTGAAGAGAGCCTACTTCGGAACAATGAGAGGCATGGTGTAAAGTGAAAACAAATATTGGTCAGAGATTCTAATTCCAGCTGGGAGTCAAAAGACTCACCTTTGAATTCTAGCTCTACTATTATTACCCGTGTGACTCTTAGCTTCTTCCAGGCCTGATTCTCTTACCTGTTAAATGGGATAATACCATCTACCTGCAAGTTGCTATGAAGATCAAAGAAAACTATTTTGTGACAAAGGAATTATAAACAGTGCCATTATTCATTTTTCTTCTAATCCTGCCTCTGTTACCAACAGACTGTAGCCTCCCTGGGCCACAGTCTCCTCAACTGTAAAGTGAAGAGATGAAATCAGGAGATTGCTAATGTCCCTTCATCAAATTCATGAACTTTTGTAATTACGTTAGGTTTTTAGGTTGTGAATGAACACATCACCTCCACTTAGAAGCTCAGTCCTCTGTTTTCCTGCCTTTGGGGACAATTTGATAATTTATATAAAGTACTCTGGTCACTATGGCCAGAATTTCTATAATTTTCGGTAAGTCATCATACATAGTACTGAGTTTTCACTGCAGTTCTAGCTCCTCAGGCCAGTCTCTCAAATAACAAAACGGCGAACATGTGACCAACTGCTGAGACTCAAGTACACAAACACTGTGAGAAAACAGAAGACCAGATACCATGGGTATGGCTAGTGTTGGTGCCAAGAATTAAACTTTGTAAGTTTAATGTCAATCAATCAATCATATAATAAACTTATAAAGTTTAATTCTTGGCTTCCTATGCCAGCCCCTTATTCACCTGGATAACTTATATACATTCTTCAATATTTAGCTGAGGTGTCTTATATATGAAGCCTTCCCTGAACTTCTAAGTTGGCCTAAATAATCTTTTTTCCTGAGCTCTACCAGCATCCCCTTCTTATTTCTCTTTATTGTAATTTTTGAGACAGGGTCTTGCTATATTGCCCAGGCAGGTCTTGAACCCCTGGGCTCAAGTGATCCTCCCACCTCAGCTCCACAACTGTACAATGCCACCCCTCCCCTCCCCCAGTAGCTGGGATTACAGGCATGTGTCACCACACCTGGCTTGATGGTAATTTGTTATTGATATTCTTTCCCAGGTTAAGACCATGAACTCCTCAATTGCATGGAGTATCTGAATCATCTTTAATTCCAAGTGCCTAAAACAGAGAGGTCCTCTGAATAATTTTTGAGCATGCTGAGAAGTGTTAAAAACGCTAAAACAAAACCTTTAAACCACTGCTTGCTGTGAATTCATAAACACTATGATTAGATAATTGCTTGGATAAGAAAAGCATTTTCCAGGTCAGCTCAAAAATTGTGTTGCTTGTATTCCTTGCTCTGACTTTGTGTCTTCGAACAAAAAACAGATTCTGGAAGGCTGACGAACAACAGATAATACAAACCTTGACTGCTGTTGAAAATTCCAGATGGGGGAATCTGTGTTTTCAACCACTTGGGTGTATACAGGAGATGACTCATCGGCTGTTGCAAAGGATACGCAACAACTGGGTATCGATACTTTCCGCTCTGTCAAGGGGCTCCCTGAAATAGAATATAGTGGGGTGACTGTACTTTAGAGTACCAGAGAAGCCTCAGATTATTCAGGCACAAGCAGGACTATTCTTGGCCCTCTACTACCTATGGGGTCTTTGCTCAAGCTATCCCCTGTGTCTCTGAAATGTTTTCAGGCTGAGTGTGGTGGCTCAAGCCTTTAATCCCAGCACGTTGGGAGGCCAAGGTAGAAGGACAGCTTGAGCACAGGAATTGAAGATCAGCCTGAGCAATATAGTGAGATCCCATGTCTATAAAAATAAAAAATTAGCCAAGTATGGTGGCACATGCCTGTAGTCCCAGCTACTCAAGAGTTGGGAGGATCTCTTGAGTCTGGGAGGCAGAGGCTACAGTAAGCTGAGATTGCACCACTGCACTCCAGCCTGAGGGATAGAGTGAGACCATGTCAATCAATCAATGAATCAATTGATGAAATGTTTTCAGTGACCTTTCTGCTACTACCCTGTCTTTTTAAGGCTCAGTTCATAAATATTCCCCAACAAGAAGTGACTTCTCTCATGTCCTGTACTTTGTGGGATAATGGAAAATACTGTGTTGAGAGGCAAAAGATAGGATAGAACTACAAAGAATCTTGAACCTAAGAGTCAGATGTCCAAACATCAGCTCTGCCATATAGATGCTATGTGACTTTGGGCAAGAAGTATCTAGATCACAGCTTCTTCAACTGTAAAATGGGGCATATTATACTTACACTTCCAAAGATGTTGTAAGGAATAAGATAAATACTAAGAGTAAGTAACACTTGCATATCACTTACTGTGTGCCAGGCACTGTTCTATGTACTTTATATATATTAACTCATTTAATCCTTACAATCCTACAAACCTATAAGATAGCTGTTTCTATCATATAGATTATTTCTATCACATAGATTTCTATCATTATTATTTGTCATTATTTCTAGCCTATCATTTCTATCATTATTATTTCTATGATATAGATTTCTAAAAATTAGGGTACTGAGAAATTAAATTAGTTGGTCACATATTTATTAAATGGTAGAACTGAGAGTCCAATTCAAGCATTCTGAATCCAGAGTCCATGCTCTAAACTGTCTCCTATATTGCCTGTACTATGGAGTTAACAAATGTAAAATACTGGGTGCTGGTGAGAATAATTTTAATTTTTACAAGATCAGGTTTCCAATGTGGGAGACTCGGTCAAGTTATTCTGTCTTAAGATAGGGTAAAATGAAGATGGCTGATGATACTAGATAGTTTAACTGAGCTGTCTAAGAAAATAACCCACTAGCCACATGTGGCTATTCAGCTTTAAATTAATTAAAACAAAAGATAAAAAATTTACTTCCTTTGTTGCGTAGCCATTTTTCAAGTGCTCTACAGCCACATGGGGCTAGTGGCTACCGTACTGGACACTGAACTCATAGAACATTTTCATCATAGTAGAAAGGTCTTTTGGATAGCACTGAACAATAGAGACTTTACAAAATATAGACTATATATTTCATGAGATCGCTTTGAGCTCTAAAATGCTATGAATGTCAGGATTACAGATGAAGGAAAAGAGATAAGCAGAGCAGAAAAGAACAGAATAGAAGAAGTATGTCCTACACATAATTGACGTGCCCCAGGGAACAGATTCTGAATATGTATTCGAACTGGTTTGTCTTCTTTCTGTCTAGTTCAAGAATTCTCCAAATCCATACGCCCACTTCTCCTCGCAGCTGAAGTTCATCTTTGAGGCTCCACCCTTTTCTCTATCTCATGGTTCCTTTCAGTAAATACTCCTCCAGGGGCCTCAGTCTGTCCCTCTGGATAGAAAGCATTCTGATGAGCAAATTCACACTCAGGAACTGCTGATTTTATTCCTCTCCACAAGCAGTTTAACATTTAACAAGTAGTCTTTAAAAGATAGATTCTAGCAGGAGGCGGAGACTGCAGTGAGTCGAGCTCACACCACTGCACTATAGCCTGGGTGACAATGCGAGATTCCATCTCAAAAAAAAAAAAAAAAAAAAAAAAAAAAGCAAAGTTATAGGCTGGGCATGGTGGCTTACACCTAAAATCCCACCACTTTGGGAGGCCAAGGTGGGTGGATCACGAGATCAGGAGTAAAGACCAGCCTGGCCAAGATGCTGAAACTCTATCTCTACTAAAAATACAAAAATTAGCTGGGCGTGGTGGCGGGCACATGTAATCCCAGCTACTAGGGAGGCTGAGGCAGGGAATGGCTTAAAATTGAGAAGGGGAGGTTGCAGTGAGCCGAGATCACACCACTGCACTCCAGCCTGGGCAACAAAGTGAGACTCTGTCTCAAAAAAACAAAAAACACAAAAGATAGCTTCTAGCACCATCTACTCTGAGAAGCATCTCTAGATAGAATCATTGAACTTTATACCCTCAGTTAGAGCTTCCAATTTAAAATTTCTTCTAGGGAAAGAAAAGTAGCTACAGCTTAAACTCTGCAGTGTAGGAGTTCCTGTTGCCTTGAAACAATTACAATAAGCATAACATCTACTAGCAGGCCTGTCTTTCATTTTAGAAACTCATGAAGGTTTTAGATTATATTCCATAATACAGCCATATTTAGATCTGACATGTATAAGTGAAAAACAGCATTTCTGTTCTCAAATCTTGGTTAAAAAATTGACATGCTCTTATTTAATCTTGTCACTTCTAGCACCCAGGGCCCAAAACCAGACCAGATGACATTACTTTTTTAGTCATTTTTACTGGGGATAATTAATAAAGAAAGAACTGGGTGATGGGAAGAGAAAAGAGAATGGAGATTTTGTGAGGAGGCTTGGGAAGGAGAACTGAAGAGAAATGCTAGCCTTGGAAGTAACATCTAGTGGCATCCACAAAGCAGGAGAGAGCCGAGGCATGTGCAAGTTGCCAACAAAGCAGGACCTGGAAAAAAGCTGAACCAAGAGGCAGAGGAGCCTTAGAACCAGGAAAGCATTAAAGATACACAGAAGAACTATATGAGGAGCAAAACAAAACAAAACAACCACTGGCTACAACATGGCCAAACCAGTTTAAAAGCATATTTAAATATATATATATATATATTTAAGGCTACTCAAGTGAAACAGTAGGAATTACAAGCATATTTTTGAAACAACAGGGAAAGATAATTCTAATTTAATGGTAGGCAAAAAAAATCAGTTAATGGAAATCAATAAAATGGTATTCATATTACTAATGTAAATGTATAAAATATCAGTATTACCTAGTGAGCTATCTTCTTAAAAGTTTCATTTTAGTGAAATTAACACTATTTATGCGGGTTGACTTGCTAAGCATCCACCCCCACCTACTTTTATTGCATTGTATTCCTTTATTGTACTGATTGGAAGGGTTAAAAGCTGCATTTCTCAGACTCCTTTGCAGCTAGGGCATGTATGCAAATTGGCCTTTACCAATCAGATGCCCTCACAAAAGATCTGGAAGGCAGGCGGGGAGGCAGAGGACATCTTCCTTTTCCTTCTGCTTTTGCTAATAACAAGGTTGATATTGTAGAGACATTGTGTTTTTTGATCAGCATTTGGTCCCTGCGTTCAGAGAGGCCCTGTGGCAGTGGCAATGGTAATGACGAGAGCTTCTGAGTCTTAGATTTCTGCTTAAAATGGCTGGAGTGGATTCTGTTTTCTCTGCCTGATATAGCTTTCATCTCTCATTCTTTCTCCCATTTTCCTTTTTTGGTCTTAAGCTTCAACTGATTTCTTCCAATAAAATGTCATAAATCCTCACAACTAGGAAGCGATAACCTGCCTCTATTACAGCAGTTCTATATTCTATAACAATCTGTGTTTCCCTCACCAGACTGAGAGCTCTTTGAATGCACAGAGTAACCCCAAGGCCCATATTAAAGGTTTGCTGACTCCCTACTGCACTTTGTCTACAGATAGTTGCCCGGGGTTAGAGAGAGAAGTTGCCTTGTCTGCTTGCAGTACATACCCACAGAGGATAGCAACAGCTCAAGAAAGCTCTGAGCAAGATCAGCAGAGAGGACCAATCACTGTTCCTAGAGGCAGGACACCTCGGTTCCAATGTAGTCTGCCACTGCTCTACTGTGACATATTGGATACACCACTTCATTCTGGCTCCCTGGGCCTCAATTTTCTCATCAGAAATAAGTGCTCTCAAACCATTTTCCACAGTAAAATTCTAATTCTAGATATATGTAAATCTTGCTCACATCTGTCTCTCTCATGGCACTATCACCTCACCTGTCCCTTTGGTTTATTTATTGATTGAGACAGAGTCTCACTCTGTTGCCCAGGCTGGAGTACAGTGGCACAGTCTTGGCTCACTGCAACCTCCACCTCCTGGGTTCAAGTGATTCTCCTGCCTCAGCCTCCTGAGTAGATTACAGGCTTGCACCACCATGCCTAGCTAATTTTTGTATTTTTTAGTAGAGACAGGGTTTCACCACATTGGCCAGGCTGTTCTCAAACTCCTGACTTCAAGTGATCTGCCGGCCTTGGCCTCTCAAAGTGCTGGGATTACAGGCATGAGCCACTGCACCCAGCCATCCTCCAGTTTATTTTTAAAGCTACTATTTGCTAAAGACCTTGAAACAAAACTATTTCGACTCTGGAAGAAGATAGTTCCTTATTTAGTCTTGAACAGACACATTCCTTTCAGCCAAACAGGTGGGTGAAAAAGAAATCAGCTTGGGAGAACAGGTCTATCAGGTTTCTCTGGCTCTCTTCTTGTAGGTGGAAATTCATCTGGGCCTGTTTACATTCTGAAAAAGGTCAAGTTCTGAAATACCTTTGGAAGCAGCCCAGAAGAAGGCTGCTATGCCCCTACAGTGTTGGGACACATACTGAGAGCAGTTAAGAAGACTTGAGGTGAACCAGTTATGCCACTTAAGAATTTGATGCATCAATAAAGGTGTAATTGTTTCTGAATGATTAAAAAATAATAACTTCTCATATTTAGCTAATGCATTATAGCTTGCAGACTGTTTTCTTACACACTTGTGCTGATAACATCTCTGAAAAATCACATAAGATAGGCATCTCTATCCCTATTATAAAAATAAAACAACCAAGAAACAGAGAAGTGGCTTGCTCATCACATACCTGGTTAACTAGCATTTAGAAGAACCAGGAAGGTTTCCTGACTCCTACCTGGTTAACTAGCATTTAGAAGAACCAGGAAGGTTTCCTGACTCCTACTTTAGATTTTTTCCATTTGTTCTAATTATCTCCATCTGGTTAAGGGAAGCGCTCTCCCTTTGGCCTGAAGTGAATAGATGGAAACTTTCTCCTTAAGCAATGCCCAATTTTTTATGTTAATAAAAATTTTGCCTTTTCTTCCAGAAAAGGCAGTTGTTTTAAGCTAACATTAGCTGACACCTCCTCTGTGTCACACATATACAAGATGAGTTGGATTTGATTCTTAATCTGTGGGAGACAGACACAGACAGATAATTACAACCCAATAAGATAAAGAATATGCTAAAAGCATGTGGGAACACAGAGAGGCCTTGAACTTTGCCTGGATGGGCTAAAGAATGCTTCTAAAAGTTGATAATATTGAAGCTGATTTTGTTTTTTACTGAGTATAACTTATGCTACTTCAAATTATGTTACCTCTCTGTTCCTCATTTGTCTCATTTGTAAAACAGGGCTAGAAATACCTGTTTTGTCTAATGGAAGTGTACAAATCTTAAGAGTATTAAGCTGATCTTAATGGAAGGTTCCCCAGAGCTTTTCCTAACAAAAGTATCCAAGGAGTTCTTTTATTTTCAGAACCAGGTCTACAGTGGTGACCACAGACCATTTCAAAGCTGCTTCAGAATTAAGCTTTGCTGAAGGCAAGGCTCCTAATTCGGGGCTGTTTGTGAATCCTCTGCATAAAGCTTTGCATGAGGGAACCACTCAGTTCCTTCTTTAAGAAAGAGCTTCCAAGGCATAAAAGGGACAGACATTCTGAGAACACAGTTAAGGCAGGAGGAAAGTCAATGTGGATACTAAAGAAGCATCTATATGATTTTCACAAAGTTGTGGCCAGTTATAACTGACTCACAGTGAGTGGCATATACTGCCCTTGGTTCTCTATTCCTGGAAGATAGAAGCTCAAGAGAATCTTAAGGATGATTTTGTATGTCTGTCACATTTTAGAGCTCAGGATAAGGGAAATGGGTTTGCTCAAAGTCACAAAGCAAATTAATGATTCAGTGAGGGCAAGAACCCAGTCTTATGACTCCCATTCCAGAATCCTTTCTGTCATATCATCACATGGAAGGCACATTTCAAAGAGACAATGGGCAGGTCTATACTCCTAGGGCTCAGCACAGTGCCTGACTGACGCATAAATGTTTGTCGGAGGAAGGACTACATGGGCTTATCACTACAGAGTGGATATCAGGATACAACAGTGACTTTTGAAAGTCAGATGTCTACTCTGATGTTGACCTGGCTAAACAGAGGATAAATAACAAGTGATTTACAGGTCTGCAACTCTTGCCAGAAATGTGAGAGGTATTAGGTCTCATATTCATAAAACAGGAGGACATTATGTTTGCTTTGCTGCATCATGAAGATCACGGTGCTGGGATAAACAAATAAACAACACACAGTCCCTGTCCCCAAGGAACAGCCTAATGGAGAGACATATTAACTGTTTTAGTACAGAGGAATAAATGATAAGAAAAAAGAAAGCTGTGCAAAGGTGGATGTGGTGGTATAGGAAAACTTTGAGAACACAAAGGGAGTTTTTTGCTAATGGGGTGGTTAGGGCAGGTTTCAAAGTATTGGTGTCACTTTAGTCTACTCTTGAAGGAGGAGGAGCAAGTTTGCTGAATAAAAGAGGAAAAAGGGATTCTAATGAGAAGAAACAGCATGGTCCAAAGCTTGGTAATATGAGAGAAAATGGGACATTGGCCAAAAGAAGGTCATTGAATGTGAATAAAAAATAGTGAGAAATGAGGCTGGAAGGACTAATTAGGCTACATGGGCAGCATTTTATGTGCTACATGACTGACACTGCAGGTGAGATGAAACCAACAAAGTCTTAATCTGTGGAGAGACAAGGTCATATTTATTGACCAGACATGAAATCTTGGTGGCAGAATCAAAAAGATATTGGAAAATACTGCAAGCAGCAGTCACTGAGAGGGCTGTCATATTAGTTCAAGTTCTAAAGCCTAAACAAGCAAGGTGGCAGCGAGAATGGAGAATAGGCGACAGAAACTTTCTGTCTAGCAGAGCATGATTCTACAATCTGTACTGGACCCAGCCACTCAGTAATGAATTGCTGAATGAATCTGTTAATCCCTGTGATTTATCCTCTATTCAATTCTCCAAAAGCAGCCCTCTTGTGGAAGAGTAAAGTAGGAAACCAGAGAAGACATTAATGAGAAGGCATTTGAGCTAGGCCTCAGATTTATCCACTTCCTCATTTAACAAATATTTCCTGATTATTATGTGTCAGGTGTAGTTCTCAGTGTTGAGGGATCAGCAGTAAGGAAAACAAAACAAAACAAAAATCCCTGTCTTGTAGGACTTACATTCTTCTAGAAAAGGCAGAAAAGAAACAAAATACACTGTTACAGGCTATGGACAAAACTAAAGCAAGAAAGAGGGACAGAATATGCTGAAGAGAGCTGAAATTTAAGATGGGATGGCCAAGAAAGGCCTCATGGAGACAAGGTGACTAGAATGACATGCCAGAAGTGAGGAACATTCCAGGTGGAGGGAATATCAAATCCAAGGGACACAAGGCAGGAGTCTGCCTATACACTGCAGAGAAGGCAAAGAGGCCAGTGTGACTGGAACAGGGGTCTGAGAGGAACAGCAGGATGACAGGGGGAGTTTGGTATCTGGGGAAGGGTTAAAGGAATCCAGGCTAAGAAAGGTGCATGAGCAAAGGCACAGGCAATCACTCGTCATTTGTTATGGAGGAAGGAAAAGGAGAAAAGTCACCATTGTGCAGTCCCAGGCCACTCTAATATCATGTAAGTTAGTGTTTGTCTGGCCCTTGCTGTTAGTCAGCAATTTTTTTTTAAGACAGTCTCGCTTTGTTGCCCAGGCTGGAGTTCAGTGGTGTGATCTCAGCTCACTGTAACCTCTGCCTCCTGGGTTCAAGTGATTCTCCTGCCTCAGCCTCCCAAGCAGCTGGCATACTATACCTGGCTAATTTTTGTATTTTTAGTAGAGATTGGTTTTCGTCATGTTAGCCAGGCTGGTCTCGATCTCTTGACCTCAAGTGATCCACCTGCCTTGGCTTCCCAAAGTGCTGGGTTGCAGGCATGAGCCACCACACCCAGCTAGCAATTTTCTTATTTATCTCTGCATGAGTCCCCTCTAACTTCCTTGCAATGATCATGATTTCCAGCTAAACAGGATGAATTGCTGTTAGGATTCCCACCTCTAAGCAAGCCCAGGGCGTACACTTTCCCACTTCAATATTTTTGCTTAAATGGAAACATCCACCTGGAATTTCATTCTCACCTTTCTGAAATCTTGCCAATTCTAAAAAGTTCTGATTTCCTAGACGTATCTGATTTCTGTTTCTATACACTACATATTTTGATCCTTGGCACATTCTGCTTTATCTATCATTAACGGTATAGCTGCTAATCTTAATTTATCAGCTCTTGGATTGTCAACCCTTTTTTAAGTTTTATTTTTTGGAGATGAAGTTTTGTTCTCACCCAGGGTGGAGTGCAATGGCACGATCTCAGCTCACTGCAACTTCTGCCTCCTGGGTTCAAGTGACTCTCCTGCCTTAGCCTCCTGAGTAATCAGGTGGTGCACACCTGATTACAGGTGTGCACCACCACACCAGGCTAATTTTTGTATTATTAGTAGAGACGGGGTTTTACCATGTTGGCCAGGCTGGTCTCAAACTCCTAACTTCAGGTGATCTACTCATGTTGGCCTCTCAAGGTGCTGGGATTACAGGCATGAGCCACTCTGCCCGGCAGCCTACCAACTCTTCAAGGACAGAAACTATGTGTCATTTTCACTGTGCCCGGTAGCCTATCAACTCTTCAAGGACAGAAACTATGTGACATTTCCTGTGTACTCTTTGTGCCTGGCACTGTCCTGGCACAGACTTACTATTTGCTGAATTGAATTATCATTCCCACAATGTCAGCACAGGACTGGGTGTGCAATTCATACCTACTCTGAACTTGACTGGTAAACAGAGTGTAGATAGGACTAACTGGCAAACACAGCTACATCTTGGCCTGGCGAGGCAAAATGGCATAGGGCAAAGAACATGGACTTTAAATCCAGGCACAGGTGGATTCAAATTCTAGCTCTGCAGAGTGCATTAATTACGTAACTTAAGATCATTTTACCGTTTTGAACTTCGGTCCCCTCATTTGTGAAATGATTATGTATTGTAATCTCTTCAAACTATCATCTTACTTGTGGTAAGGATTAAATGGGATACAGGTTGAATAACTGTGATCTGAAATGCTTGGGGCAAGAGGTATTTCGGATTTTGTAACATCTGCATTATATTTATTCAGCATGCTAAATCTGAAAATCTGAAACCTGAAATGTTTCTATGAGCATTTCCTTTGAGCACCATGTTGGTGCTTTTGGATTTGGGATACTTAACCCATAATTAATGTGTAAAAACTAGAAGAGAACTCAGCACACAGCAGATGCTCAATAAATTATTGTAAAATTTTGCCAAGTCATATTATAAAAAGGTAATTCACTGTCTCACTGAAAATTTATAAATATATTTTGCTTTTTTTTACAATATGGGATTCTCCTAAAATGTAACATACACCATATTTTTTGTATATTAAATTTTATTTTCAATGCAACTACAAAAAAAACCTTTCCAACTTACTTTAAAATAAGCTTTTAAATACTTTCCTTAAACTCATTCATCTATTGATTTTTTTTGTCTTTAAAAAAATTTGGTTTTTATATATTAAACTTTTCAAAAATGGGCTGCTTTGGTGGGGCATAAAAAAATTTTTTTTTTCTTTATAAACAAGTAAAAATTGGCCAGGCATGGTGGCTCATGCCTGTAATCCCAGCACTTTGGGAGGCTAAGGCAGGCGGATCCCCTGAGGTTGGGCATTCCAGACCAGCCTGACCAACATGGAGAAACCCCATCTCTACTAAAAATACAAAATAAAAATACAAAAATACTAAAAATACAAAATAAAAATACAAAAATACCAAAAATACAAAATGGCATGGTGGCACACACCTGTGATCCCAGCTACTTGGGAGGTTGAGGCAGGAGAATCACTTGAACCCAGGAGGTGGAGGTCGTGGTGAGCTGAGATTGCACCACTGCACTCCAGCCTGGGCAACAAGAGCAAAATTCCATTTCAAAGAAGAAAAAAAAAGTAAAAATTGTTCAATTTTGTGATTCATACTACACTTTAAGAAGGCTTTGTCCTGAGATAGAATATTTTAAGGTTTTTGATACACAATGGCTGAAATGGATAAGAACCTCAAGGATCATTATGGAAGCTTATAATTCTGGGAGTAATGTCTGTTGGTAGTATAAATGGGGAGAAGTAGGAATGAGAGATAAATGACAGTTACTATGAGCATCAGTTTTGTTTCTGTTTCAAAGTAGTAAGGGCACATGGCACAGTTTGAGAGACACCAATACAGAGATGACAGGAGCCAAACAGAGAAGTCAAATCCAAATTAAATGATGTACATTGAAACTTTCTGGGTTCATAACAGTATGGTTGACTGGCTCTCATAGACACCACACATCTGCACATTGTTAATCACAGCCATTTACAGATAAGAAATTCAAGACACAGAAAGAATATCTTGCTCAAAGTCACACATATGTACACACACAATTTATTTGCTAGGGACACAGGGATAAGTATATTCCTACTAGAATGTAATCTCCACAGGGCACAATTTTTGTCTGTCTTTTTTTTACTGTTTTAACTGTGGCACCAAGGACAGTGCTTGGCATGTAGCAAATACAGTAAGTTTTGTTGTGAAGTGAATGAATGCATGATGAATGAACAAATGAGATAAGGTCTTTACTTTGGAACAGCTCATATCTAATTGAGAAGAAAATCATGGAAACAACTGCAGGACTGTGTGATATATGCTATTACATAGGGAAAAAGTGCCAGGGGAGCAAATAGAAGGGGCCTTTAGATTGGGAAAGCCCTCCAGGAAATGGTGATGCCTGAGCTGGGTCTTAAGAGAGGAGCAAGGAGTAGCCAGGTAAAAGAGAAGGGTGATGGCAAAGGGAAAATTTTAGGAGATTACAAAGCTGAATAAAGGTAGGGCAGGAGTTCTTTTTGCCATGGACTCTGGCCCTCTTTTTTTTTTTAACCGTGTTTCTTTAAAATACATAATGTAAAATACATAGGATTACAGAGAAATCCAATTATATTTACATAGTTATCAAAACTGAAAATATAGTAATATATGTGCTTTATTAACAAGGTCTAATTATAGATACTAACTATTGTAGGTCTGGCATAGTGGCTTACGTCTGTAACTCCAGCACTTTGGGAGGCTGAGGTGGGCAGATCACCTGAGGTCGGAAGTTTGAGACCAGCCTGATCAACATGGAAAAACCCTGTCTCTACTAAAAATACAAAATTAGCTGGGCGTGCTTTCTCCTTTGAAAGGTCTACAAATTACAGGCATATGCCTGTAATCCCAGGAGAATTGCTTGAACCCAGGAGGCGGAGATTGCAGTGAGCTGAGATGGTGCCAATGTACTCCGGCTTGGGCACCAAGAGCGAAACTCCATCTCAAAACAAACAAACAAAAAAATAAAACAAAAATTAGCCAGGAGTGGTGGCACAAGCCTATAATCCCAGCTACTCAGGTGGCTGAGTCAGGAGAATCGCTTGAAGCCGGGAAGGGGAAGGTTGCAGTGAGCCGAGATCATGCCACTGCACTCCAGCCTGGGTGACAGAGCAAGACTTTGTTTTAAAAAAAAAAAACCCACAAAAAAACAAAAACTATGGTAATTTCAAAGAAATCATAGTTATAAGTGATATTCTAAGATATCTGCAATAATGATCTGATACGGAAATACCTGTGATTACTGTTGACAATACCACAGGTACTATTACTAGGATCTATTGCCTATATTCATAATGAGAGGAAATGTTAAATTTTAGTTAGAGGTTAATAAAAATAAAGATGTAATTATTTTCCTATCCAAGGTCACTAACCGTGAGTTTGAACTTTTCATGGATCCCCTGGGTGTTTAAGGACCCAGTGTTAAAAACACCTGGCCCTAGATGCATTAGGAGGGCCTGAGTTGGCAGGAATGCAGAACAAGTTAGTGATCTGATGATTTGACAGTGGCTAAGGAAAAGAGAAGTATCTATCTAGGTTGATACTCAGTTGGCTGGACTGGAGGAATTTACAATGTGCAACAAGTTCAGAAAAGCTTTCATGTTGCTTAAACCTTTAGGCTCGAGAAATAAATAATTATCAATTAAAGATGATTAACAGATCCTGCCATGATTTGAAAGATTTGTGAAGAAAGGAGCACACCCTGAAGAGTTAGATTAGACATATGCTCCCGGGTAGGTGAAGAGAGCATACCTTTCAAGCTCAAGTGCATTGCTCTTTCTACTAGGATGCTGACGGCAAAAGTTCCATCCAACTCAGCAGGGCCCTCCTGGGTCAGGCAGACTTCAGCTGTGGTGCTGCTGCAGGGGACCTGGGTGGAGGTAGGAGACTTCTGGTGGCAGGAGACTTCTTCTGGTGGAGAAAACTGGACCTCATCATTCCTTCTGGGGAGCTGCTCAGATTCACTGTGGCTGCTGCAGTCCATGGAGTCCAGCACATGAGTGGGCTCCGGGTGTGAGGAAAGAGAGGAAAGAACCAAATGAACTCGCAAGGCTGCTCCTGAGAGGTTGGAAGCATTTTGTCCAAACAGAGGATATACACCTACAAGAGGATGGAGAAGAATAAGGATAATCAAGCAGGAACCAAGAACCAAGCTTGGAGGAAACACTCACTGAAGGTGCTGTGGTCCTTTCTCCTTTGAAAGGTCTACAAACCTCAATACACCAATTTGCAAAATAAATTATGAAGCTAGTAGAAAACATGAAAACTTTTACCCTGCCCTAACTATCTTCAATAATGAAAAGTAGGCTGGGTGTGGTGGCTCACACTTGTAATACCAGCACTTTGAGAGACTGAAGTGGGTGAATTGCCTGAGTCTCGGAGTTTGAGACTCTGGGCAACATGGTAAAACCCTGTCTTTACAAAAAAACATAAAAATTAGCTGAGCATGGTGGTGTGTGTCTGCAGTCCCAGCTACTCAGGAGGGTGAGGTGGGAGGATCACCTGAGCCCAGGAGGTCAAGGCTGCAGGGAGCCATGATCGTGCCACTGCACTCCATCCTGGGCGACAGAGCAAGATTCTGTCTCAAAACAAACAAACAAACAAACAAACAAAAAACAAATCCCCCTCCCAAAACCCAGAAAACAAACAGCAAAACAAAACAAACCAAAACAAAAAAACTACCAGGCAGAGCTGTGGTGGAAGGGATTCATGCACTGAGAGGCAGTAAGCCTTAGAGAAGTCTAAGAGTGATGAAATCAGGAGTGGCCTATTTTCTCTTCATGTCTCATGGGCTCTGTTTTTAGACCTTCTCCCTATCAGGAAGCTGTCTTGACACTCAATTTAGCTATGTTTCATAGGGTTCTGGCAATATTTTGGAAGGGAAGTAGGAGGTCAGCAGGAGACCAGAAAGAAATATAAGGGAGTTAATATTTGTTGAGTCTTTTTCATATGTCAGAATCTCAGAGGAGTTAAATAACCTGCCAACATCACTCTTCCAGTAAGTAGCAGATTTAAGCCCAGAGATTTGAATTTTACTAACTTGCTGAATATTAAAATGAGATTATAAAACAGAAGGTTCTAATAGCTCCTTCTGAATCTCAAAGTTTGCTTCATTAGACTCATTTCAATTCAGGAAAATGAAGTTAACTGATTCACAGAAGGCCATAATATGGAACTTTTCCTGTTTTTTCTATTTTTAGATAATCAGTCTTCTTCTCAAAGCAATGTGTAAGTTATCACGATTATCAAAGGAAAATAAGGGCAGGTCATTATAGGAGGGAAGATACCCAAAAGCAACACAGTTAAATCCTGAACCCCAGGAAACTTAACAAAACGTTGAAGTATGGTTGGATGGATGGCTTGGCTTATTCAACAAATACATCAAATGACATGCCTTGTATAAGGCCCTTGCACAAGAGGATAAAAAGCTCAGACAAGAGGGGTATAGAGAAGTATGAGGGAAATGGATGATCTGAGAAGCTAAATACCACCTTAGGTAGCACTCAATAAAAAGAGGCATTTGTGCTTGAGATCCTACACTTAGATCTATATTCAGTGTCCTAAACCTACTTTCTTCAGCGGAATGAAGCTAAAAGCCTGTCTTTATAAACTTTAGTTCAAGTGAACTTGATTCACTTCAAGGACATTTTCTGTAGTCCCTTGAAGTGACTCTAGGCCTTCCCAGATAAAATAGAGCACATGGCATTTGATTTGCTCAACAGAGCCAGATTTACACCTGTTAGGTCCAGAAAGAACCAGAGAATTTGGGACAATCACCTAGATACACTCAGTTCTCCTATAGCCCGGGCCACCCACTCAACAACAGGGTCAGAGCACAGGGTTAATAGGGCTAATAAAGGGTCATGACTCAGTTTCTTCAACTGTACAGTGGGAGAAATAACTAACTGGACAGCAGCGTTAAGCTGAATAAAGATCATATTTGTAAAGAGTCTAGTCTGGCTATCTCTATCATCTTAACTACAGTCACTAGCTTTATTTTTCTAAATGCAAAGCCATACACTTCTCTTGTATTCAGAAACCATTGTGCTAGATTTCCATAACTCTCAGGAAAAAAGTCCAAACTTGAGCTTAGAAGAGAAGGCTTTCAACACAGTACTCCTGCCTACCTCCCTAGCTTCATCTCTAATCATTTCCCAATCTATGTATCCCATGATGCAGCTGTCTGAAATTACTATAGTCCCCCAAATCCATCAAACTCTTCATTCTCCTGTACCTTCACCCATGCTGTTCCCTTCTTTAGAATACCTTTCTTTCCCGCTTTCCTTGATTTATACCTACATCCTTTGAAACTCAGGTCAAGTATCACTTTCACCGAGATGCTATCCTTAGAGACGTTGTGTCCCTGTGTTTCCACAGCACCAAGAACACCTTTTTCATAGTTCTGATGCCTCACTGTAACTATTTACTTACTATTGTATTCTCCTATTAGACTGTAAACTCTTTAAGGTCAGGAACTATTTCTTACTCGTCTTTGAATTCCCAGGTCCAAGAATATGAATGAAGTACTAAACAAATGGTTGAAAGAAAAGCACCCAGCACAAAAATGCCACCTGCAAAAGGTTACCCTTTTCTTTTTTGCTTTGTCAACTAGTTATTGTAAGGCCGGTTGCCTTGCTGGGAGCTTGGATGCACCCCCCCACCCCGCCCCTTTTTTCCTTTCTACAAGCCCCGAACAGGCTCAGACATGCTCGGGCATGTTCCCTTCTTCCTTGCTCGCACAGCCTGGTCTTCTCTTAAAAAGCCCAGTATGCAAACAAAGTGCTGCAACCATAGCTTCTTAATAACCAATAGCAGCTAAGCCCTAACAACCAATAGCAGCTAAGCCTTAACAACCAATAGCAGCCAAGTTTTAACAAGCCAAGTCCTAGGTCAAGCCTTGTAACTTACCCATAGCAGTCTTGCTCTCCCACAACCAATCAAGCTGTTTCACTCCCTATAAAACCCCTTGCCTAAAAATAGATTCACTGTCTAAAAATAGACTCACTATAAAAACCCCTTGTCTGAGAGGAGTCCGTGCGACTTCTCCAGCCCCTCCTGTCCGGACCGCAGAACCTCACCCGGGAGCCTGAATAAATTCTCTTGCATTGGATTATTTTGGTGCTGGCCTCAGTTTCTTCGTTTTATCCTCGGAAACAGACCTTACAGTGATTTTCCCCTATTTTCTACCAGTTATTGGGACAGATGTTTTTACACCTTATGACATGCTTTTAACAAAATAGTAAGGTCAGGATTATCAGCCCTCTTTCACAGAAGAGGAAATTGAGGCCTTATACAAGCAAAGTGACTTGTCCAAGGTCACTCAACTGGCAATGAAGAAAGCTGTGACGTTTCAGACGCGTAGTGCATGCCACAGACTATGATAAGTTCTTAAGAGCTGTAATACCATTTTATCTCATAATATGAGGTCCATTCTTGTCCCTATTATATGGATGAGAAAACCGAGGCAAAGGGAGGTCAGATGACTCACCCAGTGTCATGAAATTAGGAGCTAAGAATGTCTGAATCCTATTTCTGGAGCCCTGATTCTGACCCTCAACACCAAATTCCCTCTTGAAACCACCTCTCATGTTCAAGTCAATGCTGACCAACCATGGAGTCCATCCTCTATGCTCGCCCAAGCAGCAGCCCCTCAGCCGTCTGGTCATCTGTGTGTTCCCCTTTGTCTTCATTTCATCAGGCTACTGGAACAAAGTACCACAAACTGAAGGTGTAGATCAACAGAAATATGCTGACTCACAGCGAAAATCAAGTGTCAGCACAGCCGTGTCCCCTGAGGAGCACGTTCCAGCTACTCTCCTAGCCTCTGATAGTTTGCTGGCTTCAGCAGCATAACTCCAATCTCCACGTGGCATTCTCCTTGTGTGTGTGTGTGTCTGTGTCCAAATCTCCCCTTTACATAAGGGCACCAGTCACATTGGAATAGGGACCACTCTACTGCACCATAATCTCATCCTACCTAATAACATTAGCAGCCACCCTATTTCCAAATAAGGTCACTTTCTGAGATACTGGAGTTAGGGGTTCAGCAAAGGAAGGCTGGAGGGGACACAATTCAACTCATAACTCCATCCAACACCACACATCTTTTCCTAGAGGGAGCAGGTAAAGAAGCTCTAATGGACCCTGTGTTGCTAAGGGCCTCAAAACCCCTTCTTCCATTCCACACCACCCACCAGCTTCACCCAACTGTCTCAGGTCTCCAAGGCTCTGCATCAGGTCCTGGCATCACCTTGCGTTAGTGACAGCCTGCAGCTTGGCTCCCTCTGAGATGGATCAGTCAGGAAACAAGGGAGAAGCCCTTGTCCCTTCCAGAGAAGGCAGGTGAATATTTCATACAGTGCAAGAGCATGGAATTCCATACAGCCACCTCCTGCAAATGCAACATGACACCTCATAATGGGCGATATCAGTACAAATCCAGTCTCGTGGCAGCCTGGAGCCTCCTGGTAATCCCTCACATATTGTGCTCATGTCACCATAAATACAATCGCCAAGCTCCAGCTCCTACCACAGCCAGTAGATCAAAGGGGATCATTCCCATTTCTGCAGCTGAGTAGACTGAGACTCGCAGAAGGTAATCTGCCTTTAATCACACAGAGGGTGAATGGTGCCCAGTTAGGCAGAAACCGGGGGTGCAGAGAAGGAATGAGCAGAGTTGGTCCCCAGTGCCACGTCTGCAAAGAGCAGGAAGTAAGACAGAGCTGTTCGGTGGGACAAGAAGTAGATAAGTGAAAGTGGGGCAGGAATGAGGAACAGAGATGGTTGGGCAGAAAAAGAGGTAGGGACTGGAGTATACGCAGAAAAGAAATGGAGCCCAAGGAAATCACTGGAAATTGGATGGACTTGGGCAGGAGCCTGAGTGAGCAGCTGGGGAAAGGAGAAACCAAAGTCAGACATCTGTGGGTGAGGTCTGACCCACCCTGGGTTTTGACAGAGAGGGATCCCGGGTCAGCCAGAGTGCTTTTAGGGTTCCTCTTGATCTGCTCATTGGAGGGGGTCCAGCCAATGCCTGAGATGATAAAGAAGACTGTCCAGTCCCTAGGATAAAGATGGAGCTTCAGAGCAGTCTCCAGTTTGTTTGTTTGTTTTGCAGAAAATCTGCAGCACCAAAAAGGGAACTGAGACTGGAGCCTGGATGTGGGGAGCTGGAGAGGATGCTGGTAATTCTCCTTCCTCCCCCATCCCCAAGTCTTTTCTATTGTATTCTCTATTCTGCTCTGGGTCCAGGAGGCTGGCCCCTGAAGACCACATCACCTAGTCTTCTTGGTTGGGGTGAGATAATGAAACTGGGTGGAGGTGGGAGGTGGTCAGCCAGATATAAAGAGTAAGTAGAGATTGTGCCAGATGAGGAGAGGAATCACTTGAGAATGAAGCCATCACAGAGGAAAGAGGGGCTGAAGAACAAATACCGGTGTACTTTATTCAGGCACCTGGATTCAGCCAGACCTGAAAGTCTAATGATCCAACAAGTTTTCTTCTTCCCTTAAACTAGGCTCTGCATCTGAAAGAGTCCTGATCCACCCAGGAACCAGGCAGCATTATAAAAAGAGTAATTAACTTGTAGTTAGACCGACCGTGGTTGTAACCACAGCTCTGCATGACCTCGACCAAGACACACTGCTGCTCTCTGAATCTGTTCTTTCACACCTGCAATCTCCAGGGAACAAGAACAAAATAAAATAATCCCTGTAAAAGCCCCCAGGTCATATTAAGTACATCCAAAAATAAGAGTTTATCTTGAACTCTCTCCCCTTTCTACGCCCCAGTACCCTAATAAGAAAAATGTGATTCTCAGCATCGATGAGCTTATACATTCCATGAGTCAACCCGTATGCCGTCTTATGCTGCCATGTTCTTTTCCATCCCTTGAAATATTAGTAAAAAGCTATCAGCCTGATCATCTGCAAGGGGCATAACTTCCTTGTGACTCACTTTCCCCAAATGTGTAAGGAAGACATTCCTATTACTTACCACATGGGATTATTGTGAAACTAACTCAGTTAATGCACCCGAAGCGTTAGAACCGGGTGTTGAATGGAGTAAGCACTCAGTACATACTGGTTATTTTGTCAGTGCTTGTGGTTTTCACAACAGGAGTGAGTATTGCTATTACTGAGCACCTTCTCTGGCATATGCATCCATATCTCCTCCACCTCATTTACACCTAGATGACATAACCCTGTGAGATTGCTGATGGATATTGTCCCAGTGACACAGATCAGGAAACTGCTGCCTTAGAGAAGTTGTATGGCTTACCTGAGTCCGGAGTGGGGATTTGAATACACGTGTGCCCCACTCCAAGCCCTGTGTGTTTAAGGACGACACAGCATCAACTCCCCAACTGAGTCTAGCCAGCCGTAACCTCTGCACTTAGAAAGGCAGTCGGCCTGTGGGTCTTCTGGACACACCAAAAGCACAAATTCTCCGGAGAACGTTCCCAGAAGTTAGCGACTGAAGCCATCTCCCTTTGCAAGTACGCTTTCTGTTCATGTGAATGAAACCCGCTAAATGGTATGGTGTGTGCTCTAATTATAGGCTCCCCAGCCGGTGCCAAGAGGAAGTTGGTTAATGTACACTTGAGTAGATTTCAAATCGGATTTTGTGAGTCCTCAGCAAGAGGGAAGGAGGCCAATTTCTCCCCCGGAGGAGAGTAACGAGAAATGCTGTCAGCACAGGAGTCTTCCCAGTTCGTCTCCTGCCAGAGCAGGTGACGCCCTGCCCTCTGCTTCCCAGGTCACAGAGCCCTCTCCCTGACTTAGCCTCTGCCCCTGGCCTGTCCCAGCAGCTGGGAGGCTGGGGGTGGGGAGAGGAATGGGAAAAACAAGCCGAGATGCTAGGATGGAGAAGGTGTGGCAAAGTGGAAACAATCCTTTGGAATCAGATGAAACTGGATGCTAGGCCCAGCTCTGCCTCATTTCAGCTCAAGTATCACATGCGGGTGCCAGTATTTCCTCATAATGATTCCAGGTAGCTGTGTAGAAACATATGTTACAGTGTTTATTCCACATCTCTCCAATACTTATTCATGGCCTACTTGGTGCTACATTGTACTGCCATGAATAAGGTGGGGCCCTGGGCTCCTTGGAACTCCTGGTCCAGCCTGGATGGAGTCAGTCATCTATGTGCAACCGTATCACACATTGTGATGACAGAGGAGAGCGCGCCACAGGAAGGAGGGGCATCTGATCCCGAATGGATGCATCAGGGAAGACTTCCAAGAGGAGGCACATCTAGGCTGGGACCTCAGAGATAACTCAAATGAGCCCAAAGAAGGGCAGGAAATGGAGTGCACTGGAAAAGTCCATGTAAAGGCCCAGAAAGAAATGAAAACAGTGCATTCCAGGAGCATCCTTTAGAATGACTGAAAATGGCCAAGAAAAGACAAAATGGCAAAAATACAGAAATGCATTTTTGAAAATCATGAAATCTAATAGAGCCAGTCAAAATAATATTAACAAGGAATATTTTACAGTGTAGGAATTCAGGAGTTCTTGGGTGAGTTTAAAAATGATATTGCCATATGAGCCCTACTGATACAAAAAAAGAAGAAATAGACGTGTGAATGCGTTCTGAAAGACTCTGGAAGGATATACATAAAAATGAGAATAGTAATTATCTCCAGGGGATGGGACTATGGATAAGTTTTCTTTTTTTCTCTCTCTTTTTTTTATTTCCCAATTTACTGCAATGAGCACGTATTGCATTTGTAAACAGAATATAGTTTTTTTTAAATAGAAAGAGTTTTGTTAGCATAGATAATGATCTACAGATACAGATCTGCTTAGCCTCACTGCTAGCATTAAGTTTGATTGTTGTGCAGAGCTTCATCTAAAGCAGTGCAGTATAGACGCCCCGTCCCTTCCATCAGAATGCCTATGTTCCTTGTGGGAGCTCCTTGGAGCAGAGGCCAGAAGTCCTTTCTCTCATTCTTTCACACCTTCATTCCACACATATTTATGAAGCACCTGAAGGATGCCAGGAGCTACAGATACAGAGTTTCACCAGACCTAACTTCTACCTTCAAGGGGGACAGGCAAAGAAAGCTGATGATTATCATTCGGCGTGTGGCCAGAGATCCACACAAGAAAGAGCTGTCTACAAGGCCAGGCGCGGTGGCTTGCATCTGTAATCCCTGCATTTTGGGAGGCCGAGACAGGCAGATCACCTGAGGTCAGGAGTTCAAGACCAGCCTGATCAGCGTGGATAAACCCCATTTCTATTAAAAATACAAAAAAGAAAAAATAGCCAGGCATGAGGGTGCAGGGAGGCTGTCTGCAGAAAGAGACAGAGTCCTGAGTGCCTAGATCCAGCCATACCTGATGCTGTTCCCTTATACGTTTTTTCTTTTTGCTCTTCTGCAGATGATGACTTAACCCTTAGACATTTTCTGCTATGTCAGTCTATAAGTGCCTTTTATTGGCTTAAGATGGTTTTTTTGGATTGAACTTATGTCAAGAGTTGCCAAGAGTCCCAAGCTACTCGGGAGGCCGAGGCAGGAAAATCGCTTAACCCAGGAGGCAGAGGTTGCAGTGAGCCAAGATCGTGCCATTGCACTTCAGCCTGGGCAACAAGAGTGAAACTCCATCTCAAAGAAAAAAAAAAAAGCCATCTAACCAGTGCTTCCAGCCAACCCAGGGTGCACACACACACACACTCAGAAACATTTATATGAAACTCACTCTCTTACACACACACACACACACACACACTGAACTTACCTATCTCCACCCACTCACGACACACTCAAACACACTTGCACACACCCAACACAATAAGCTCACCAGCAAGACCCCACACACTCACACACTCACACATGCGTGGTCCTGTGTTAAGTGTAGTCAGAGCTCTCTGCATCAGATCTCTTGTTTTCATCCATGCCCCTGATGTTTCCGTCCCAACCCCAAACCCAGGCAACTCCTGCACACTCAGCTCCAGCCCCCACCTCCCCTCCAGCCCCTGTAGGCTTCAGAGGGGCCCTTTGTAAAGGATGCTCTTTTTGCCAGCCTCCTCTTTGGGAACTTGCACAGCTCCCCATGAGATCCAGTCAAAGTCCTGGTTGTGGTTGAACTATTCATTGATTCTCTCATTGGGCACACATTCACTCATTCCAGTGTCTCCAGCACTGTGCTAAGTGCTGAGCTGCCAGCTGAGATAGACTGACCACCATTCCTCAGAGTGGACAGTCATCCTACTCAAACCAGCTCTCCCTGCCTTCCATTTTTGGCCCTGCAGTCCTCCCTTACCTGGGCTTTTATAACCTTCTAATCAGAAAACCATTTAACAGCTACATTATAAATGTGCCAGACTACATGGCAGGCATTTTACATTCATGATACCTCATTTAAACTTCACAGGAATGCTTTACAGGAGAGCAAGCGAAGGAGAAAGAACTTTTTGAACCTTAAAGGATGAGTGTGGATTAATCGCATCTGAATTGAGCATGTATTCTAGCCAAACTGATGAGTGCTTTATGTGTATTATTTTACTTAAGCTACATAATAAGTCTATGTTATTGTCATTTCCATTTTACAGATAAGAAAGGTCCAGAGAGGATAAATTACATGCCTAATGAGTGTAATAATAAGACTCTTGGCAACTCTTGACATAAGTTCAATTAAAAAAAAAAAAACTTAAGCCAATAAAGGGAGCTTATAGACTAACATAGCAGAAAATGTCTAAGGGTTAAGTCATCAACTGCAGAAGAGCAAAATGAAAAATGTATAGGGGAACAGCATCAGGTATGGCTGGATCTAGGCACTCAGGAATCTGTCTTTCTCCATCTCTTGGTATCTTTCTTTTGTGATAGCTTTATTTTCAGGAAGACTTTCCCCTCATGGAGGTAAGACAGCCATAAGCAACTGACTCTAGGTGTGCCCCGGACCAGCTCAGCAACCACAGCAGAATCCCAAGTCTTACTGGACCAACTGGAGACCTTACAACCATCCTACCTGCTCTGTATAGACAGAAGGATTGCAATGTACTGGTTGTCCAGGTCAGGGTTGCATGCCCACCCCTGAGGCTAGGAAGGGGTACAGAGGATAGGGGAAGACCATTTCCATAAGGGAAGAAGAGGAATCTACTATCAAACTTCTAGAACATTCACAAGGCAGCCAAGCTGCATGCGCCCACTACCTGGGGATCAGACCGAGTGCAGCCTCACTCACAGCCTGCGTGTTAACTGGTTTGCTCAGTCTCTCCATTTTGATTGCTTTCTTCTAATTCCCTGGCCCTGAGCTGACCCCACTCGGAGCCGCTTCCTGCAGCCCTCAGCCCTGAGCACTCTTACTTAACAGTCATGCCAAGCGAGTGATGGATGGCGGCTGCTTCCACGGCTCTTCAAAGGAGACAGGCAGCTGCTGGCTTGGAAACGACTCTTCTGTAGGGACAAAACCCAAATGCAAACACACACTGTGGGGCCACTTTGGCTTTTTGTGCATCCTCCCTTTTGGCCCCTGCTCTTGTTTGCAATTTGCACTGCAGGGCATTGGGCAAAGCAAAATGTCTCAGGCTGCTCTGGAAAGGAGAAATCTTAACAGAAAAGCAATCGTGTGACTATCGTAGCACCTGAATAAATATCTTCCCCTTTCCATTCTCAGAAGTCCCCAGAGGCTTCTGGTCCTGCCCTTCCTGTAAAGAAGAGGAGGTTGAGGAGGTACAACTTGCCCAAAGTCTGCATGGCCGGGGAGTGGCGGCAGAGCTAGGGCTCGTGAAAAGGAAGAAGAGAACTGATATTGACGGAGCACCGAATATGTGCCAGTCTCATGCTGGGGGCTCTTCCTGAGTTTTAACTGCTTGCTGAAACAACAAGGCACAGCTGTAGGGACAAAGCCTTGACACCTGAGGCAGGAAAGAGTCCAAGTCCAATGCTATGGCCCAGCTTTGCAGTGTGTCCTTGGGCAAGACACTTCTGCTTGCCTGGGCCTCAGTTTCCCCACTTGGAAAATGGAATGAATGGCCTCAACACATTTGGATTGTGTGATAAAGACCCCTCTTGGGATCAGAGGGCCCTCTGGGTGTCTTTTTCACCGGCACCACACATTGATTACATGAGCAGCCATGGCATTGAATGAGGGAACCCTTGACTAAGACAATAAAGTCTTAACTCTTAAGTCTTTCCTGATGCAATCCTTGCCATCCCCTGCAGCCTCTACCTCTGACTCCATCTCTCACACTCTGCACCCTGCCACTTTCAAACACTTGAACTTTTAGAACAATCCTGATCTCTCTCACCTCCAGGCCTTTACACAAGCTGCTTCCTCTGCCTGGGACTCCTTTTCCTTCCACGCATTCTCTCTTGCTAATTTTTCTTACTGTTGTGTGCCTGCCTGCCTGCCTTCCCTTTCTTTCTTTCTCTTTCTTTTCTTTCTTTCTTTCTTTCCTTCCTTCCTTCTTTCTTTCGACGGAGTCTCACTCTGTCACTGAGGCTGGAGTGCAGTGGCGTGGTCTCGGCTCACTGCAACCTCCACCTCACAGGTTCAAGCAATTCTCCTGCCTCAGCCTGCTGAGTAGCTGGGATTACAGGCATGCACCACCACACCTAGCTAATTTTTTTTTTATTTTTAGAAAAGACAGGTTTTCACCATGTTGGTCAGGCTGATCTCAAACTCCTGACCTCATGACCTGCCTGCCTCAGCCTCCCAAAGTGCTGGGATTACAGGCATGAGCCACCATGCCTGGCCTCTTTCGTTCCTTTTTATTTTGGACAGGGTCTCGCTCTGTTGCCCAGGCTGGATGCAGTGGTATAATCACAGCTCACTGCAGCCTCAGTCTCCTGGGCTTAAGCCATCCTCCTGCTTCGGCCTCCCAAAGTGCTGGGTTACAGGTGGGTGCATGCCACCATGCCCAGCCCCATATTTCCATTTCTACCAGAGCATTGCCCTCTCTTCCCTTACTCTGCTCCTAAAATTTATTTAGATGTTTCCTCTGTACATCCACGGGCTCCTGTACTCGCTATCATAGCACTTTTTACCATGCTGTGACTTCCCATTGACCTGTCTATCTTCCCCACCAAATGACAAACTCCGTGAGGACAGGACAAAGTCAGTTCACAGCCACATCCCTGGTGCCTAGCACTGGGCCTGGCACGCAGGAGGTACAGATAAAGAGTGAATCCTGCTAAACTAGAGAAGCCGTGGAAATCCATGGTCTTCTTGGGAAGATTCTGCTCCCCTGTTTTCCAAAACTGCTGTCTTCCATCAAGACATGTTCTCGGTAGTAACAGTGGTGATGGCAATCACAGTAATTGCATTTCTAGCTGTGAAATCCAGAGGGCCCTTTGACCCCCTAGAATGGCCTTTATCAAACAGTTCAGCATGTTGAGGCCATCCGTTTCATTTGCTAAATGGAGAAACTGAGTCCCAGACACAGGGAAGCAGCTTGTCCAAGGACACAAAGACACTTATCTTCTAGTTCTGAAACCATGGTCACAACCTCCTCCTGGCCTTCCAGAGTCCAAGTGAATCCTCATTCTCCATACAGCAGCCAGGGTGACCTTTGAAAAGGCACATCGGATCACATTCCCCTCTGGCCACAGCCTTCAATGTGTCCCCATCTTACTAAAAGCCCAAGTTCCTAAAATTTCCTACAAAGCTTTTGCAGGCTGAATTCTAGAAATAAAAGGGCACAGGGAACCCTTCCCTAACCCCATCCAGAATGGCCTTGTATTACATAATCTGGGTGGAAAGAACTCTTGGAGTCATCAATTCAATTAATATCTTTTTTTTTTTTTTTAAAGAGAGAGAGACAGGGTCTTGCTATGTTGCCGAGGCTGGAGTACAGAGGTGCAATCATAACTCATTCCAGCCTTGATCCCCTGGGCTCAAGCGATCCTCCTTAGTAGCTGGAACTACAGGGCTGTGCAACTGCGCCTAATTCAATTACACTAAAAGCAGAAACTGAGTCCTGAGATGGAACTAAGCATGTAGCCCTGGGAGCAATACAAGTGGAAGGGAAGGGAAGGTGTGAGGGCTGGGCAAAGGGAGAAGCCAGGGAAGGATACAGGCCCATGAACAGCCTCCATCAGTCCCGCCAGGAACCCTGGAGCTCGAATGGTCCATCAGAGTTGGACAGCATCAGGTAGAAATGGCCAGACCCTTATATCCCTACTGTGGCCAGGCATCGGATGTGGGCAGCCAGCCACCTGCAGCTAAGCCACCTCTGAACAAGCAGACAGCTGAGGGTCACAGGCTAATGACAGCACTCTCAGTCACTGCGGTAATAAGGCTTTCGTCCAAGAGAAATCCTAACAAAAGCCCCAGAGAACCTGCCCCTCCCCTCATCCCCCTCATTCCCTTGCTGACCTCCATTCCTGCCACTTGAGCCTCCTCGTTCCCCAAACACCATCCTCACGGCCTTTGCTCCTGCTGTTCCCCTGACCTGGAGCGCTTTTTCCCCTGCTAGTCCAATGATTTGTCCCCTCGCTGTCTTTAGGACTCTGCTCACATGTTACCTTATTCAGGCATCCTTACTTGACCTCCTTCCAATAAAAAAAAAGCCATTCCCCACTCCTTCCCAAACCCCCGATGCTCCCTCGCCGTTGCCACCTGACACACAGTATAAGCCTTGTACGTCTGCCATGTGAGTGCAAGGCCCGACAGGACCTGACTGACCTGGCACCAAGCCCAGCACCGGGAATTCTGTAGGAACTCAGTAACAGTCTGCAGACTGACCCGTAAGCCTTCAGTTCTTCACTTATACCAGCAAGAAACACTGGATTTGTGAAGAACCATGTTTGTCATTCCCATGCATTGGCCTTAGACAGGATGGCAGGCTTATGCGTTGGTAGCACGGCAATAAAGTTGGGGCTGTTACTATTATTTTAATTCTCATGATCTCTGTTTAATGCAGAAGGCAGCCAAGGTGGGCACAGGAAAAAGGACTCGCCCAGGGTCATGCATCAGGGAGCAGCTGAGCCATCATAAGAACCTGGGACTGACCAACATCACGGCTCCCCTGACACTGCATGGGTGCAGAAGGAACTCCTCAGGGCAGCTGCTTCTCAACTCAGGGAGGGAAGCTGCCACCCCCAGGGTCCCTGGGCTATTCCTCTTACTTCCTGCTTGAAGCTGCAATTGCTTCTTTGAATGGAATGGAGTTTATTAACTTCCCACAGAGCTCATTACTGAGCAGACACCTTATCACCTGCTACCTGTATGCTGAGCTGAGACTAATAATTCCCAGGCCATAAATAGCCCTAATCTCCATCCCATGGAGCCAGGGGCCACCAGCTTTGCCTAGAAGTTCAAATCAAAGACTGGGAGCTGGCTCTTTATCTGTCCCCATCCCTGGCCACCACTCTAGGGTCACTAATTCAGGCACGAGGTCATCGAGTAGCCCCAATCTCTCTGGTCTCCCTGCTTCAATTCAGCGTTTATCTTGGTGCCATGACAAATTCACTACCATGAGGAACTCATCCTCAGCATAGCTAAAGACTACCCTGGTCGGAACTTTTTGTGATGGTATGGCAAAGCATCAGACAGACAGGAGCTGTGCCACAGACTCACTCTGATCTCTTAAGTGAGCTGGCCAACCTCTCTGAACCTCAGTTTTCCTGTCTCTGTAATGGGCATAATCATTCCTTTATGCCTGTTTGCTGTGTTAAATGAAACAATGGATGCTTTGAGCCCAGGATGGGGCTGAGAGCTCAATCAATCAAGGTCAACTTCTTCATTCAGCACAGTAAGCAGAGTATCTAGGGACCGCATTACACTTAGGGGCCCACAAGAATGCTTTCACTTCTTTTAATTATCATTATTATTATTATTTTATTTTTGTAGAGAGGAAGTCTCACTCATATTGTCCAGGTTGGTCTCGAACTGCTGGCCTCAAGCAATCCTCCCGCCTTGGCCTCCCAAAGTACTGGAATTATAGGCATGAGCCACTGCATCCAGCCCCACTTCTTTTAAAATTAAAAGCAAAAATTAGCTTTAATATTAGGGACAGAAAAATAGCACACTACAGTAAAAAATAACTGTTTTTACTCTTAGAGATCCGCTTAGAATGTCACGCATCTGTGGGGTAGGGAGTAGCATTACCAACCCTGTTTTCAAGATAAGGAGAATCCGAAAAGCTGGTGACTTTACCAAGTCCACACGGCTCACTGGCAGTGAACCACCATAGAGTGCTACTTTTGCTGTCCCTAATATTGTAGTCAATTTTTGCTTTTCATTTTAAAAGAAGTGGCCAGGTGCAGTGGCTCATGCCAGTAATCCTAGCACTTTGGGAGACCGAGGTGGGTAGATCACGAGGTCAAGAAATCAAGACCATCCTGGCCAACATGGTGAAACCTCATCTCTACTGAAAATACAAAGGTGGGGTGCGTGTGGTGGTGCACTCAAAGCATCCATTGTAATCCCAGCTACTCGGGAGGCTGAGTCAGGAGAATCATGTGAACCCAGGAAGTAGAGATTGCAGTGAGCCAAGATCATACCAATGCACTCCAACCTGGAAACAGAGCAGCAAGACTCCATCTCAAAAAATAGATTAAAAATAAATAAAATAATAAAAGAAGTGAAGCTGAGGGCAGTGGTTCATACCATTACTTTTAATGGCAAAAACCACAATTAATTCTGCACCGACCTAATACCACCTGCATTGTATTCCTCTTTATACCAGCATAGTCCTAAAATGTATTTTAAATTTGTTTTTATGGTGAGAAGGGCCCATGAATGCAAAAGTACATAAGGAACACAAAAGTCCTAATTTGTCCCTGCAATTGATTCATGCTTCCTTCTGTTTGAAAATTGGAGGCAAGGCGTGGCTGCAGCCTGGAAGCCAGAGGGATCACTTAAGCAGCTTACTTTGAAGCGCTGATAGTCAATGTACCATGAGGCTTGACAGTTCACAATCAAGCCTTCTTCCAACAAAACCCAATCCTTCATTCTTGCAACAAATATTTATTGAGCTTCTACTCCAAGCCAGGCATGGGCTGGGTGCAAGTATCAATGTGAGCACTTGCTGACTGTGTGAACTTGGGAAAGATACTTGCTGTCTCTCTATGTGCCATCTGTAAACTGGGAATGATAGGATTGTCATCAGAGATGGGAGGATTCATCCAGGTGAAGTGTTTAGAAGGGTCCCCCTTGTATGACAAGCACTGCATACAGTTAGCCCCAATTATCACCAGGGGCGTGGACTCCGCCCCAGTAGAGCCTTCGAAAGATCATTAACAAGCATTCGAATAGACACATAGGCCTTTGTTATGATGAGTGCAATGATGCAAATGAACAGGGAACTGACTTGAACCAGAACCAAGAGGATTGTCTTAAATGGTGTAGCCAGGGAAAGCTTCTGTAAGGCAGTGCCATCTAAACAGAGACCGAAAGAACAAGGAGGCAGTCCTGGGAGGGGAGGAGGAAGCAGCTCATTCAAAGGACTAGAGAAGGAACAGCGGGGAGGCCGTTGTGATGGCGCCAATACCCCAGGAACTGCGCCTGGAGTGAGTGCAGAGACAAAGCCTTGTCCAGGTGCCTGTTGCACTTAAACCTCACAGCACCTCCTGGAGGCAGGTGTGGGAATTATCCCCATTTTACAGACGGGGCAACCCTAACCCAGAATCCCTTGGAACCAGACACAGTAGAAAACATGATGCAATCATCCAGACTATAGGGGACCCAGGTCTTCACCCCAACACTGACAGTGAGCCGTGTGGACCTGATAAAATCATCAACTTCTCCGATTCTCCTTATCTTGAAAATAGAGATGATAATGCTCCCCCCACCCTACAGATGTTGCAACATTCCAAGCAGACATCTAAGAGTAAAAACAGATATTTTCCACCATAGTGTGCTATTTTTTGCTGTCCCTAAAAGCAGCCTACATCCTCACCTGAGTGCTAGGAATTTCCCTTAGGACCTGCTGGCAATCTGTCAACCAGGACTTTCTCTGCATCTTCTTACATTTAGAAACAGTATCTTTCTTAGTCCATCTCTAACAGCCCAAGTTTTCTAGATGCTACAAACTGGTTGGGAAAGCAGGACTGTCTGGGATTTCATTCTATAACAACTTCCCTCAATTCCATGGGAGGGGCTGGTAACAAGCTAGAAATCCGTCTTCTTTCTCCCTCTCATCTGCGACCCCCTGCCCACTCTCCAGCCTTCCATCTCGTCATCTGCCCCATCCAAGCTACTCTTGGATAGCTGTCGTCTCTCAACTGAGATCTATACTTTCTCTTCCCTAGTCCCTTTTTCGACCAGGGGGGATCTCGTCAAAACCAAACCCAATTGTGTCACTCCCTGCTTAAGACTCTTCGATATTTTATTCCCAGTATCCAAAGCAATTTCTGATGTGGCCTCAAAGGCGTGCATGGTCTGGGATCTGTCAGCCTCTCCTTCTGCCAATCTTCCTCTCCTACCACTGTGCGCTCTCCCCAGATCTTAGACTCCCCATGACCCTGCCGCCACAGGGCCTTTGCACTGGTTTCTTCTACCTGGAATATTCCGGCCAGATGCCCCGTTACTCACTCACTTGTCCCTGATGAAACCTTACCTCCTCAGAACTGTCTTGCCTGCTCTTCTGGCTGCAGAGAATGCCTGACCCTTTCTAGCCGACTCCTTACTTTGTTTTTCTTCATATCACTACAAAAGAGTATGGTCTCCCTGTGTAACATCTGTCCCTCCATAAAACGCTGTCTCCCTCTCTCTTAGAAGTCCCAGGATAGGGCATGACCCCTTCTGTCCTGAAAGCTGCTGAGGAATCCAGCTTGGGAACTGAGTGGATGGGCCCCAGTGACTCAAGAGGAGACAGACCCTCTGCCCTTGACCACGAAGCACAGCTGGCTCCAACAGGTGGAGGTAGGGGGCGTTCAGGGCTGGAAAACGCTTGCTGGAAACATCTATGGATGCATCATCCCTGCATCTGCAGACCAAGGGAAGTAAGCTGATGGGGAGGAAACACTTCTGTGCAAGAGAAGGAAGACAGGACAAAGAGAAAAAGATCTGACTGGGTGTGTGCGATTGAGTTTACAGTACAGCGAGGAGACCACTCGCCTGGAGTAGAGTGAGTGAAGAGGAGATGGCAGGTGGAGTGTGCAGAACCTTATAGTGTAGCCCTGATAAAACCATCAGACTTCATGCTGAGTAAGACGGAAAGCCGCTGAACACACAAGTGGCCTGATCTGATTTGCTTTGTAAAACATCACTCAGGTTGGGCACGGTGGCTCACACCTGTGGTCCCAGCACTTTGGGAGGCCGAGGTGAGTGGATCACGAGGTCAGGAGTTCGAGACCAGCCTGGCCAAGATGGTGAAACCCTGTCTCTACTAAAACTACAAAAATTAGCCGGGCATGGTCACGTATACCTGTAGTCCCAGCTACTCGAGAGGCTGAGAGGAGGATAGCTTCAACCCAGCGGGTGGAGGCTGCAGTGAGCCGAGATTGCACCATTGCACTCCAGCCTGGGACAGATTGAGACTCCATCTCAAAAAAAAAAAATCACTTTGGCTGCTGGGTTTTTCCTTCTACCATCGTTAGCTGTTGACACCTACATTACTCAACATAGATCCATGTGTGTCTCTGGGCAGCCCCCACGAAATGATCCCCAGCTCCTTGACTTCAGCATGCTTTATAAACTCGGCATCTTCCTTCTACCCACAACTGCTTCTCTCCACAGGCCCCAGCTCAGCAGATGGCCGAACTCCAGCTAGCCCCCCAGGCCAGAAAGCATCCTTGCCAGGTTCTTCCAGCTCCATATCTGGGCCGTCACCATGTCTTCTCAGGTGGACCTCCCCGCATCGCTTGCGTCTTCCCATCTCTTGCCACCCCAGCTATGCCCATTCTAGGGCCAGGCACCTTATCTTTTACCTGAACAACCTCAGCAGCCTCCTTCATGGTCTTCCTGCCTCCACTTTTGCCCCCTTAGAATAAATTCTCCGCTAGCACCCAGAGGGCTCATTCTAAAGTGCGAGTTTCTGCCAGGTGCACTGGTGGCTTACACCTGTAATCTCAGCACTTTGGGAGGTCAAGATAGGAGGGTTACTTGAGGACAAGAGTTTAAGAGCAGCCTGGGCAACATAGTGAGACCCTGTCTCTACAAAAAAAGTTTTTTAATTAGCCAGGCATGGTGATGCATGCCTGTAGTCCCAGCAGTTTAGGAGGCTGAGGCAGGAGTATACTTTGAGCCTGCCCTGCAGTGAGAGGCTGCAGTGAGCTATGATCACACCGCTACACTCCAGCCTCGGTGACAGAGCAGACCTTGGCCCCTTACCCCAATAGAAAGAAACAAAACAAAACAAAAACAGAAACCTTGCTCTGGTGGTTCCCCTGATCCCTAACAGACACATCTCTTCCTTCCCAAGCCGGAGGTGTGGTTTGAGGTGTCGTAGGTGGGTTTTATCTTTTCTTACCCAAATATATGGTTGTGAACACTGATCTCTCGAGAACATATATACACATTGAAAACTTCTTGAAAAATTCAGCTCAGATTCAGAGCATACACAGGACAAGTCACTCACTTGATAGATGGGAATTCTGCGGCACAGAGAGGCTTAGTGACTCACACAAGGTCACTCAGGAAATCTGGAACCGGGGCATGCCTTCATGGCCATATATGCTAATTCCCATGCCTCAGTGGAAGTGCAGATGTACTGTGATACTGTCCTGGCTTGATTACTGAATGCAAATTTTCCTGGCTGTAGCAGGCTGAATCATGGCCCCCAGTACATCCACATCCTAATCTCCCCAAAACCAGTGGGTATGTTATCTTACATGGCAAAAGGGACTCTGGGATACGATTGCATCGGGGATTGTGAGATAGGATATTATCCCGGGTTAGCTGGGAAAGACCATTCTGATCATGAGGGTTCTTATAAAAGGGAGTCAGGGGGCAGGGTGGTCAGAGGTGCGAGTAAAAGAGAAAAGATCTGGCCAGAGAGAGCAAGGAGACACAGGAATATGCCCCCATTGGCTTTAAAGATGAAGGAAGACGTCAGGAACCAAGGAGTACATCTAGGAGCTGGAGGAGGCAAGAAATCGCATTCTTCCCTGGAACCTCCAGAAGGAACGTGATTGGCCCTTGGACACCTTGATCTTGGGACTGACTTGCATGTAACATGGCCCAAAGGAGCTGTGTGGGTTGGAAAGAAATGGGTGACTCTCTCAAGTTAAGGTCAACTGAGGAGCGTTTATTTACAAAGGGACTCATTCCAAAGGTGTGGATGGAATGTAGGTAACCGTGGCTGGAAGCAGCTGAGCTCTTCCCCAGCTTCGGCCTGAATGCGGGGAGAGGAAGGTTACCATAATCTAGAAGGAGGGAGAGTGGGGTGACAGCACTTTGGTGACCTTCGGCCAAAGGCCACAGCCAGCCCAGGAAACCAGGCGATGAACTCATGCCCTTCCTCTCCCTCTCCTCTGATCTGCTGGGGATCTTCAATGGCACAACCCAGCCAGAGCCAGAAGGAACCTGCTGACCTGGTCCACACAGGTCAGTTTCCCGGGCTCAGGGCGGGATGGTGGAGGATAGAGATCAGTCTGGAGGGCCAAACAGATGATGTCATGTGTAGAGCCTTCCCTGTCTCCAGGCTGAGATCATTCATTAGCTCCCCTTTTGTCCCGGTTCAGGTCCAGACTCCTCCGGACGCCCCTCTGCCCTGCTCTCTACCCTGCTTTCCCCTCGCCCATGCCCTAGCACCCACTCCATCTTGCCATCAACCATAAACAAACTGCTTACAGTCCCCCCAAAGCATCAGGTCGACCATGCTACATCTCTGTGCCTTTACCCAGGCTGTGCTCACTGCCTGAAATACCCTCCCCACACCTGCCACCTGGGCAAAGACCAGCGGGACACAGAGGCCCTCCGGAGCCCGGAATCAGAATCCAACAAGCACAGGCCCAAATCCTGACCTGGTTGCCTTGTGGCTGCTTAACCTGGGCGAAGCCAGTGCATCCGGCCAAGCCTCGTTTCATCACCCATAAAATGGGCAGAGCGACAGAGCGCACATCATGAAGCTGCTGTGAGATCCAAACGAGACGAAGCTGGTGAAGGGCTTCGCAGGTGCCCTCCTGATGAATCAGACCCTGGCAACTTCGAAGAGGCATGTCCCTGCAACGTCATTCCTGATCTTCTATCTTTCTAAGTATCAAGATCTCACTTTTTTCTGACACTTTCTAAGCCTTGTGTGGACAGCTCTAGGGGTCCCTGAAATGCTGTACCACGTGGCTCCTTCCATGGACCAAGCTGCAAGACAGAAGGACTGGAAAGTATTCATGTTTGTGTCCTCAGCATTCAAAGTGTGATAGGTAGACCCCCAGTGAATACTGAAAGAATGAGTGAATGAGTGAATGAATGTCAAAACCATCCTCAAAGAAACCAGCCTGCCCGCTCCTCCACCTGAATAAAGGTTCATCTACTTTCCCAGTCATCTGTACAGTGAAACAGGGTGCAGGATGACCTCTCCACAAAGCCAAGGCCAAGGTCGCAGCAAATAGAAGGGGTGATAAGGGAGTCACCAGGCCTGGGTGGGGGCTGCAGGCCCCAGCTCATTGCAAATGCAGAGAGAATCCCAGCGGCGGCTCCTTCTCTGGCAGGGAGCGCAGGAAAAGACAAGAAAAATGAAGCCGCTGCAATCTCATTTTCTGAGGCCTGCAAGTCAGCCAGGAAATAGCTATTATTCCATCGCACTGTCGGTATTAAGTTATTTCCTTCACTAAATACGGGAATGTTCATGAATATCTATTGAGTCCCAGGTACAGACCCCTCCTGGCTCTGAGGCTCAGTCACTCTGACTTTACATTCCTGCAACAACACCCCTCAATCTTGCTCTGAAGTGAAAGACAATAGTATTTTAAATTGGTTAATAAATCTCTGGATTGATGCTTCTCGAAGGCCCGGGAACTTCGTCTCTATTACTCGAATAAAAGGGATCACATTTTAACCACTGCCGGGCTAGGAATTTGGGGGAGCAATTTGAGCCAGCTGCTCCTTCCTTTTCCTGGGGAAGGAAGGGGTGAGGTTTCAGGATTTGGGGACAAACAGACCTTCCTGGAAATACTCATTTTCTGGCCAATTCGGGCCAATCAGACATCTTGGGACACTTCGATTTTGACGGTTTTACATTCAGCTAGTTTCCCTGGGTTCAAATAAGAGACTCAGAAACAGAGCTCCAGAGGGAAAAATGGAAGTGGGTGTCTGGCATCTTTTTCAAAAGCACCCAGGTGGCCGGGCGCAGTGGCTAACACCTGTAATCCCGACACTTTGGGAGGCCGAGGTGGACAGATCGCCTGAGATCAGGAGTTTGAGACCAGCCTAGCCAACATGGTGAATTTTGTACTAAAAATACAAAAATTAGCCAGGCATGGTGGCACGTGCCTGTAATCCCAGCTACTTGGGAGCCTGAGGCAGGAGAATTGCTTGAACCCAGGAGGCAGAGGTTGCAGTGCCAAGATTATGCCATTGCACTCCAGCCTGGGCAACAAGAGTGAGACATTGTCTCAAAAAAAAAAAGCACCCAGGCAAAGATAAGAATGGATCCTGCCTGCAACGTGACTGCTTCCATGCCAGCCTCACTTAGACAGGTGTGGAGGGTCAGTCACACTGGAAAATAACTCCAGGTGTGGGTTTGTACACCACCTTCCTCCATGAGCACAAGTAAACGTGGGCATGCCCTCGGGATGGAAAAGGTTTTGAAAAGCCCCACTGATAGGAAATGTGAAGTCAGATGGAAACGTCTCCCCTTTGTAAGTTTCTTGCCACCTGCTTTATGTCCATTTCTCCAGAATCCATCCTCGTACCCTAGGAGGTGGAGAATTCTGACATTGTCCACAGGCAAGAAAACCCACAGGTTGGAACCTCTACTATGAACTCTCTCCTGTATATTAAGCCAGAATCCAGCTGCGAGCAGGAGCTCAGAAGCTGGAGGCAGAATTGGCTGCTGTACAACGTCCCCGAGTTACAGATGTGCAAACTGAGGCTCAGAAAGAGCACATGGCTTGCTCGGCATCTTGTAGGGAGCTGGCCTGTCCATGACTCTGCCAAGACAGACTGGGCACCCATTATGCCCACATGCTGAGTCGGGTACTAAAGAAATTAAGGTGAAGAAGAAAAAGACATGGTGGCCATTTTGATGGAACCCAGCATGTCAGGAGGTGCCTCAGGGAGTCATCTGGAGGAGACAAAGTAAACAGAGAGAACCACAACAACTTCAGGTATATCTAATCCCAGAGAAGGGAAGGAAGCAGGATGATAGGATCTGCAGAGTGATGGAATCTGCAGGGCGAGGTGTGGTAGGACTATGGGTTAGCAGCCATCAAGAGCTGCTCCTAGCTTTTCCTGCAGTCCCTGGAAAGCTGAGCAGCTGAAGCATGTCTCTGAGACCGGTAAGTTTTTTGGGAGCAGGGACTATATCTGTGTTGAGACTCCAGCTCACAGCGCAAGACCTGGCTGGCAGCTGATGCTTAGTATTTAGGGGAGCTGGGTGACTGGAGGGGTTTCATTAGTATTAATAATGCTCTGCTCATCATTTCCCTTGCCCCTTTATCAGAACATCTTTCAAAAGCCTGCTCTGGGTGTGGTGAATAGCTCAAGCCAACAACCTCCTAGTTCCAAGGGACACTGTGCCCTAAACTAGGTCAAGCCTTGTCCCTTGCTGTATGCCCTGGCTTCTCTGACAGGTCCCTCTCACGTGCACACTCACTGCTTCCTCTGCTTGGACTGGTTTCTCCTCCTCCCTTCATCCCTCTTGGGAACTCCTTCACCCTGTGAGCTCCCACTTAAATGTCAAGACTCAGATAAGGAGTGACCTCCTCCAGGAAGCCTTCCCTGACTTCCAGGAAGTGTGTGGGCCTCTGGGCTCCCATCGCTGCCCAAGCTTTCCCCATTACAGCACTGACACTGGGTCACAATCATCCATCTCTTAAGTCTGTTTCTTGCCCTCAGAATGGGACTGTCTCATATTCACCACCTCCACCAGCAGCCAGCAGCTGACTCAACACAGAGGTGTTAGTAGTACTTGTAAGTGAAACTAACTACTTCTGTTTATCCATTGCAGTAGACAGATTGAAACAAAAAAAAGTCCCAATGATCTGCCCTTCCCTATACCCATGCCCATTGCAATGTGACTCCGAAGTTCTGCCCATCAAAGGATGGGGACTCTTCATCACCTCTAGAATCTGGGCCGGCCATGTGATTTGCCTTGGCCAACAGAATGCTAGAATGTGGGCTGGCCATGTGATGTGCCTTGGCCAACAGAATGCTAGAATCCGGGCTGTGATCTGCCTTGGCCAATAGAATGCTAGAATCTGGGCTGACATCAGGCCAGTTCTGCAGCTGAGTCTTAGCAATCTTTCACTTTCTCTTGCAGAACCCTGCAAGCTCCCATGCAAAGAAGCCCAGGCTAGCCTGCTGGGGGACACAAGACCAGGGTCTAGTCACCTCCATCACCCCTGCCAACAGCTAGTCAATCACAGCACATGCAAGTGAGGCTATCCTAGACCAGCCAGCTCTACCCAACCCACCAGCTTGCATGAGCAGGCCCAGCTGGGATTAGGCAAGCCTGCCTGGCTCACCCAGCTGACCTATGAGCCAAAGAAAAAACAATCATTGTTATATGCTCTTGAGCTTACGTTGCTGTTTGTTATGCAGCATTTACTGTGCCAATACATAACCAACGCATCCATTGAATAGATTTTTCTCCCACATATGGCACTGGACATCGCACGTCGCCAATCCAGGTCCCTCGTGGAAATGGTCACCCAACCAAAGGAATAAGAATAGCAGGATCTCTTTGAGACAGGTCAAGGCACAAATCCTAAGGCTGTCTCTGATGGAGCACGTGGAAAGTGACCCCCCAGCTGACCACGTGACCTGCCATCACAGGTGGGGCAGAAGAGCCACGCCACAGGCACTTCCAGAAAATCTCACAGTCTGGCAAAGACCTTGCCCAGAATGCTGAATTCCATCTGGGGAATAAAGCCAGACACATCACTCTTTTGGACAAGCAATTTTTTTTTTACATAATTGACAATTCTTGGCATATTCTCCCCTTCTCTATGCACAGCCTTCCTTTTATGTCACTCATGTACGTACTAGACACTCTGAGGTGACTTCCCTGAAAAGTGAACGCCAGAGACCTCTGGCTCCCTACCCTTAAATATTCTACTTGTTATAAATTCCCTGAGGAGTCTTCTTAGCTCCAAATATCAAGGGAACTGGAAGGGGGAGTAAGGGGGAAGAAAACACGTTCTCAGAGCAGTTCTTTGTACTTGAGATTCTTTGGTTTGTATTAAAATATTCTCATCTTCCCATAATTTATGGGCACTCCTGGAACTAAGAGGGTTCGTTTTGTCCCTGATCCTCCATTCTAGAAATAAAACTAACTGTTAGTGTCAGAGTGAGTATCTCTGGGGGGGAGGGGGAATGGGACAGAAACTTTCAGAGTATCCAATTTGAGTGTTCAGGGAAAGACTCTGCAGACTAATTTCCTGGCCCCACTTGCCAGGGACTGAGACCCAGCACCAGGCACCTCCCTATCCATGATCTCATTTGATTTTCAGAACAGTCCTGCCAGGGTAATATTCTAGTCATTATCATGTTCCTTTCTGAGAAGACGAAAGTGAGAGTCCTAGGGATGAGATGCCTTCTTCAGAGAGAGAGCTGGCTTAACATGGGTCTAGAATTTAAATCCAGGTGCAGATGACACCCCAATGCCCTTACCAGCCAAGCATCCAGAGAAGGCATGATCAGGGAAGCCTGCCTGGAAGAGGTAGAACTTAACCTGAGTCTCAGAGCTCAAGAGTCCCAGCTAGCTGTACTTTCTAGGGTAAGAGGTACAGTCTATCTCATCCACTCAGTTCTCTAGAAGACCCTGAAGGGGGCAAAATCCTTGCTGCATGGACCCTTTTAAAAATGCATGGATCCCATTTTTTCTTACATAAAAATCTCTGCTGCATTCTCCTGTGCCAGCTGAGTAAAATTTACTGTCTAGGGTGTGCCATTCAAGGATCTTGTTAATTTGCCTCATTCTACCTTTTTAGCTTTCCATCCCACTACGACCCCTACCTCCCACTCATACACACACAGATTTACCCTTTCAGATATCCCTCGTGTTAGTCAAATAACACTTCACCTCTAGATACATCATTTCTCTCCTACATCATTCATGCTATTCCCAGTGCCTACAATGCCCATCTCTGCCTAATGAACTCCTACTCAACCCTCAGAGCCCAAGTCAAATGGTCCGTCAGCTGGGATGCTTCCCTTTCACCCCTTCATTGACGTAGTTTGTTGTACACATATCCGGTCAACTAGCACAGCTCCAGTTGACCCATGGCACCATGTTTGTCATAGAGATGGTGAACCTTGAAGATGGGAGCCCAAGTTTTATTTATCTTTGAATCCCCACGGCTTAGCATAGGGCCTGGCCTTTTGCCCAAAGGTCAGTCATTATAAATGCTTGTTGGATGATTAAATGAATGAGTGAATGAATGGATACATTTACTGTAGACTTTCCGAAGATGTCCATTGGATGAACCTAAGCCTCTGTGATCTCTCAGTGCTCAGTGGGTACCTTTGATGGAGTGCACAGAAAATCACACTTCTCACTTGAAACCACCTGTTTTCAGGGGGGAAGATTAAAAACAGACAAACTGAAACAAGGCCCAGCAGGTGGTCCAACCCCTCAATGGCCCCACTGAGGAAACCAGACCTGTGGCATCTCTGAGCAGCTCTCTGCGTCTGCCTCTTTCTCTTGCTTGTTCCAAGCCCCAGATAAATCTTTCTTTGGTAGGTGGCCCATCTCAGCTAATATAAGCAGGAATTGTGGGTTGTCAGACTCAGCGCCCAGCTGAGGAGCTGAGGCCGGTGAAAGTCAGGGAATGTCTGACCAATGGCAGTCTGGGTGTCAGGAAGGATGTACACATCTTTCTTCTGAGATGTCCAGGGCTGGGGAGTCTTGTGGAAATAAGATGCTCGTGCCTGGGAGGCCTCAATTCAGTCCTGATTTTGTCACTCCTTCCTTGGGGACCACAGCTAAGCCTCCTGGCCTCTCTGGGCCTTAGCTTTTCCACCCACAAAATGGGGTGAAGGAGAAACAAGCTGCTGCGTGATAGCCTCTATCTCATAACAAGGGGAGTCTAGAGACCATTGTCAGACACAAGAAAACTGTGGCCCAGAGAGGTGAGGTGACTTGCTTAAGGCCACACAGCCCAGAAGTGCAAAGGCAGAGATCTGATCCAGGTCTTGCGACTCCAGAGCACACCAATTCCCAAGTTGCTTCCCAGCTGGAGGAACATGGCACAGACCTATGAACCTTGGCATTTACAACGCCACTGACCCCTGGGGACCACAGCCACCTCGGGAAGCCAGACTTTTTTTTTTTTTTTTGTCATATTTAATGTATTTATTTGTATGTGTGTTTTTTATTTCTTTAAAAACTTTTAAGTTTTATTTATTTTTAAAATCACTTCATTGAGACATGACTGACACATAAAAACTTGCACTTATTTAATTTTACAACTAGATTTGTTTGGGAATAAGTATATACTGGGGAAACCATCACCGCCATCAAGGCCTTAGGTATATTCATCATCTCCCGAAATTTCCTCCTGTGTCATTTATATTATCAAGAGCAGTTAACTTATGATCTACCCTCTGAGCAAATTTTAAGTATACAATACAATATTGTTAGCTATAGGCACTCTCCTGTAGTATCTAGCTAGTACTTGTCTTTAGGCACTCTGCTGTATAATAGGTCTCCAGATGAGAGGTTAATATCCAAAATAAATAAGAAATTCATACGACTCAGTAGCAAAAAAGGACAAATAACCCAATTATAAAATAGGCAAAGGATCTGAAACAGACATTTCTTCTAAGACAACATACAAATGGTCATCTACTTTTTTTGAGATGGAATTTCATTCTTGTCCCCCAGGCTGGAGTGCAATGGTGCTATCTCAGCTCACTGCAGCCTCCGCCTCCCATGTTCAAGAGATGCTCCTGTCTCAGCCTCCTGAGTATCTGGGATTACAGACACCTGCCACCACGCCTGCCTGATTTTTTTTTTCCACATTTTTAGTAGAGACAGGGTTTTGCCACGTTGGCCAGGCTGGTCTCAATCTCCTGACCTCAGGTGATCTGCCTGCCTCAGCCTCCCAAAATGTTGGGATTATAGGCATGAGCCACTGCCCAGGCTTGGCCATCTACTTTCAACAGGCATGGTTGGAAGACTCCAGGCAGCCTCTTCCTGTAGCTTTGAGCTCAGGGGAGAGAACAGAAAGACCAGGATTAAGGATGGAAGTTAACCACTGACCAGGCTTAGCGGTTAAGAATTGCAACATGGCATCAGGGGCCCCGGAGATGATATGCTGGCTCTGACATGTTACATACGATATGATTCGAAGCAGTATTTCCCGTCTCTGAGCCTCGGTTGTCTCAACTGCAAAAGAGGGGGGTAGTAATATTTCCTTCCAAGGGCTGGTGTGATCCTTAACGAGACAGGTCCTGGACCACAGCCCAGAGGTGATTCTGACACGTAAGAAGCAATGTACTATTACAATATTACATCTTAGCTAGTGACACAGGTATAAGGTATCATAAAGAAGAAAAGGAGAAAGTGAGCAAGAGAGAACGTGAGAAACACTCTTTTGCTTTACCTTCTGAGCACATGTCCTCATTTATAGAGCTGCACTGTCTGATACATTAGCTGCAAGCTACGGTAGCTACTTAGTGCCCAAAAGGTAGCTCATCTGAATGGAGCTGAGCTGTGAGTTCAAGTTTAAAATATCCTTAGAATGAAAAAAAAAAAAGTGAAACACCTCATTTATCTTCGTTCCTATTGATTACATATTGAAATGGTAATTTTGATGTATTGGTTACATTAAATACCTTATTAAAATTCACCTCACCTGTTACTTGTCAAGCTTTTTGAATGAAGCTGCTAGAATTTTTTTTTAAATTTTAGATATAAGGAGAGTACAAGTGCCTATTTCTTACGTACGTATACTGCATAGTGGTGACGTCTGGGCTTTTGGTGTACCCGTCACCCAAATGGTGAACATTAAATAGAAAATTTAATTAACAAAGAATTAACAACAAAAATAGAAAAGCTTAAATTACATATGTTGCTTTCATTATATTTGTATTAGATGGCACTGCTCTAGAAAACTAAAAAAATACGTGTCTACCTTTTGGAGTTTGGATTCTGAGTTCAGCCACTTTTTGGCTGTGTGAACTAAGAAGAGATGCTTGCCCTCTCTGAGCCTTAGTGTTCCCTATCTGTAAAGTGGAGATCATTCTTTGAGAAGATGTAATGAGAGCCAGATCACTATGTTTGCATCATATAGATCATATAACACATATTTGATATATATGAGCCTCTGTTTTTCATGGTCAGTTATCTGCTGCATCCTGGGACAACTCCTGCACCAGCTGAAGGCTCAGAAGGGATTCCCTGGCTGAGGTGTTCAAGCTCTTCTACTTGGGATCTCCACAGGACATGAACCTCAGGCAGGATCTCAGATAGATCCCTAGAACTGTGGCTGCAGCCTATCAGACTGGTTCCTGGAGCAAGAGGAGGCATTCTCAGATATGGTCAATCGCAAAATATGAATCAAGCTTCTTCCCAACCCTATGTGTGCGCCGACTGGACCCCCAGCTTTTGAGGACTCCCTGTGTCTCCCGCCTAGTATTCACGCCTTTATCATAGAGCTACAGAAATAAGAAGGCAGCAGGAGAGAAGTGAGAGACAACCCCAGGCCTGCCCTTCCCTCCCTGGTTTCCATTCCTGTCTTTCTGCAGGCTGCAGGGCTCAGAACAGGTGAGGACACCTGGCTGGGAGAAGTTTCCCTTCCCCATCCTAGCTTGGTTTTCAGGGCTGCCCTCTCTGGCCGGCAAGAAACCAGGCATTTAATTGAATAGAACCATACAAGGTGGCTGCTATCTTTGCATTCCTGAGAGCTGAGGACACCTGCTGTCCATCCTGCCAGGGAGATGAGGCCACTGAATGTTCTCAGGCAGGATGGAGGTTTGTGACTGTCTAGTAGACAAATTTTCCTACACTTTCAAATAGGAGGTAGAAGGGTTGTAGTACCCCCAGGATGGACCTTCCAGGGAGTAGGGAAATTGTGACAGAGCCCCAATTACTTTCTATCTCTAGGTTCCCACTGAAAACATCTCCACCTCCTTCCTCCTAACCTAGATCGAGTTATACGGTCCTGGTTCCAGCCCTTCACCCAACTTATTGTGTGCCCTGTGCAATCCTGAGAGAGCTGTTTCTCCAATTCTTCTCTCTGGGATTCGGTAATGTTTAAAAAATACTTCATGGTACTTGTGACAGAATGAGGAGTTTGAGTGAGGCACGCACTAACATTTACCAGCTGTTAATTTTGTGTAAGTGGCTATATACACCTCCCCAAGCCTCAATGTTCCCATCTGAGAGATGAGTATATTAACAATATCTTCCTTACAAAGTGAGTTCAATGTAAGTGTTTTTCTGTTTGTTTGTTTGTTGTTGTTTTGGTGTGGAGGGGGATGGAGTCTTGCTCTGTTGCCCAGGCTGGAGTGCAATGGCGTGATTTCAGCTCACTGCAACCTCTGCCTCCTGGGTTCAAGTGAGTCTACTACCTCAGCCTCCTGAGTAGCTGGGATTACAGGCATGCACCACCACACCTGGCTGATTTTTTGTATTTTTTAGTGACTACTATATAGTCACTATGTAGACCAGGCTGGTCTCAAACTCCTGACCTTGGGTGATATGCCCACCTCAGCCTCCCAAAGTGCTGGGATTACAGGTATGAGCCACCACGCCTGGACAAATGGTATTTTTTACTAAAGTGCTCTCAGTGCAGTGTCTGACACTCAGCAAACGTTCATTAAATGGTTATTGTCAGTGGTATGCTAGTAAAAGGGTTCTCAGGAGTGGGAAGGAGTACTGATTTCTAGCACTTGCCAATTTCTGTGGTGTAAGTACTTTCACTATAACTTATTTCAAACCAATAGCATAACTTGCTTCCAAAACTTCTGAATATTTAACAATGGGCCAGTAGTCAGCTCTGGCAATGCAAGGCCAGTTATTATTCTTGCTAATATTGATGCTACTCAATCAAGCATCTTCGTGTGTTTATTCGCTGCTTTTTGTTTTTCCCTTATGTGGCAAAATTACATATGATCTCACTTCAACATTACATTTTGCAAATTGAAACTAGTTTGAAAGCCATCAAAGCAAATGATTGGGTAAGATCTCTTCTAGGTCGGCTGGGCGCGGTGGTTCACGCCTGTAATCCCAGCACTTTGGGAGGCCATGGCAGGCGGATCACGAGGTCAAGGTCAAGAGATTGGGATCATCCTGGCCAACATGGTAAAACCCCTCTCTACTAAAAATACAAAAATTAGCTAGGCGTGGTGCGTGCGCCTGTAGTCCCAGCTACTGGGGAGGTTGAGGCAGGAGAACTGCTTGAACCCGGGAGGCAGAGGTTGCAGTGAGCCGATATTGCACCACTGCACTCCAGCCTGACGCCTGGCAACAGAGGAAGACTCTGTCTCAAAAAAAAAAAAAAAAAAAAAAGATCTCTTCCAGGTCTAAAGAACATCCCAGGAGTTCTATACTCAAGCGCTTCCCTCTTAGAGACAATGGCCTAGACTCCCTGCCAGGCACAGAACCCTGCCCCATGCCCTTTTCCCTCATAGCCCTACACTGGACAACTCAGAAAATCCACCCCAAAAGAGGGGTACTAAAGGTTTAAGAAACAGAATTTTTCCCACATGGATTCTAGCTGTGTGGACTCAGACAAGCAGCCCAGCCTCTCTGAGCTTGTTTCCTCGACTGACTCAGAGACCTGTTGTGAGGGGTTAATGAGAAAATTTATATAAGATACCCATCACCAAGTAATGCCCAGTAAAAATAGCTATTGTTTAAAATATTACTATTAATACAACCACCAGTTCTGGGGCCCCTGTTCCTCTGTGGAGGGTCTATGGGGGTCCCCAGGCCTCCTACACGTTCTGCAAATAGGAGCAGCACAGAGCTGGACCGAGGATCTGAGCCTCCCCATCTGCCACTCCCCCCACCCCCGTCATTTCACTTCCACCCTCATTGTTCCAGGACTAATTTATTTATTTCCTTCTGAATCCTCAAAGTCTATCAAGCTGTGGAGTGGTTGGATGGATTTTTTAATTAATTGAAGCAGAATCGATGAAAAAGTGATTGTTTTGGCTCTGGCTGGGTGGGGAGCTCAGTCGGAAATAAATGGATGGCTTTGTCGGGGGAGGGGCTGCCTTAATCGAGCCGTGGTTGGGCTGTGGCTACTGAGGCCAGGAAGGCTTAGCACGTGCCCTGGGCAGCAGGATGGAGAAATGAAAACTGACCAGCACACTCCCACTCCTCGGAGCCCAAGAGATCCGAGTTCAGGCCACCCCACCCCTCTCAGCAGCTGCGTGGCGCTGGACCAGTTCACGTTGGTGCCTCTCTGAGTCTCTGTTGCCTTGGGGGATTGCCGTGAGGATTAAACTCTGATACGTGTTATGAGATGAATGAATCTTGAAGACATCGTGCTAAGGGAAAGATGCCAGACACCAAAGCACAAATACTGATGACTCCACCTATAGACAGTACCTAGGATAGGCAAACTCACAGAGAGAAAGTGGAATAGAGCAGCGATCCCCAACCGTCTGGGTACGTTTTTGTTTCATGGAATACATTTTTTCCACGGGGGCGGGGTGGGGTAAAGAAAGCTTTCAGGATGAACCTGCTCTGCCTCAGATCATCAGGCATTAGGTTCTCATAAAAAATATACAACCTAGTTCCCTCACATGCACAATTCACAATAGAGCTGGTGCTCCTATGAGAAGCTAATGCCACCATTGATCAGACAGGAGGCAGAGTTCAGGCAGTAATGCTCACTAACTGTCACTCATCTCCTGCTGTGCAGCCCAGTTCCTAGCAGGCCACCAACCAGTGCCCATCCTTGGCCTGGGGGTTGGGGACCTCTGGAATTCAGGGCACCAGAGGCTATGGACTTACCATTTTAAAAGGGACAGAGTTTCTGTTTGGGACAATTAAATATTCTGGAAATGGATAGTGGTGACGTTTTGATGACATTTTGCATGTCCCTAATGCCATTGAATTGTATCCCTAAAAATGATCAAAATGATACATTTTATGTTGCGTATATTTTACCACAAATAAGGTGTGCTATGCACTTAGCACTGCCTGGCTCCTAGTAGGTGCTCACTAAATATACATATATTATCATCATTATTGTTATTACTATTATTTTTTAAATTACTGGGGTGAAGTATCTCAGATGTGATAGACTACAAACTATGACCAAAAATTATCATCCAATCTGCAATCCTCTTCACAATGTGACTTTGCAACTCCTTTCATCAAAAGGTAGGTTCTCAGTACTTCCATTACTGGGTGTCTACCAAAGGAAAATAGATCATCATACCAAAAAGATGTATGCATTTGTATGCTCATTGCCATAATATTCATAATAGCAAAGGCATCAAATCAACCCAGATGCCCATCGACAGTGGATCAGATAAAAAAACGCATGGCACATATACACCATGGAATACTATGCAGCCATAAAAAAAATGAAATCATGTCCTTCGCAGCAACACGATGTGGCTGGAGGCCATTATTCTAAGCTAAACGTCAGGTGCTCATGGGCTAAAGATAGCAACAATAGACATCAGGGACTACTGGGGGAGGGAGTGAAGGGGACAAGGGCCTATTGGCACTATGCTCATTCCCTGGGTACAATATACTCCTGTAACAAACCTTCACATGTGCTCCCTCTAAAATAAAAGCTAAAAGATGGAACCGTGGAAAGACAGGAAACAGGTCTGAAGTTCATACTCTCAGGATACAGATGGGAAAACTGAGGGCCTCAGAAAGGAAGTGACAGAGACTGAGTTTAGGGCAGAGTTGGGGGCCCGGGTATCCCAAGTAAGAATCCATCCCTTTGTTCACAAAAAGCAAAGTAGTAAAGTAGATATCATGTTTTCCATATTCATGAAAGGAAGCTGAGCTCAGAGAAGGTGAATTGACTTGCCCAAGGTCACACAGCCAGGAAGAGCCCCTTGAATGTGGGCTTGGCCAGTGACTTGCTTTGGCCAGTGTTCCTGTTGGCTGCTGTAACAAATGGCCACAAACTTGGTGGCTGAAAACAACACAAATGTATTCTTATTTCTGAAGCTCAGAAGTTCAAAATGAGTCAAGGACTAAAGTCAAGGTGTCAGCAGAGTTCTCCTTCTGGAGGTTCTAGGGTAAGGATCTGTTTCCTTGCCTTTTTCAGCTTGCGGGAGGTACCTGTATTCCTTGGCTTCTGGCTTCTTTTTCCATCTTCGAAGCCCATGGTTCTAGTCTCTGCTTCCATTGTCGTATCAGCTTCTCCTCTTCTGTAGTATGCCTCTGCCTGCTTCTTATACAGACACTTGTTATAATATCAATGGGCCCACCATAGTTCACAATAATCTCCCCATTTTAAGATTTTTAAACACATCTTCAAAGTTGGTTTTGCCATCAAAGGCAACACATTCACAGGCTCCAAGGATTAGGACATGGACATCTGCAGAGTGGGGGATGGGAGTGCATTATTCAGGCTATGACAATCAATGAGATTTTAACCAATGTGACAGACGAAGAAGCTTGAGAGGTGCTTTGCCAAGGAACTTGCCCTCTTTTTCTGGGCTTTGAACCCTTCCACCACCAAGAGTGCAAGCCCATGCTAGCCTATTGGATAATGAGAGACATGTAGCTCAGTCACCCCTGCAACCTCAGTCAACAGCCAGCCAACCCCAGTGGTGGAACCACACACTGACCAGCAGCTGATGTTCAACTCTTGTGTGAGCCCAGCCAGGACCAGCAGAAGAACCTCCTAACTGAGCCCAGCTCAACTTGACAGACCACAGATTCCCAAGTAAAAGAAGTTGTTCTTGGTTTAAGCCATGGAGGAGTTTCATGTGGTTTGTCACACAGCAAAAACTAACTGAATCACCAGAGGGCCACTGAGAAAGAAGCAGAGGGAAGGTAACATTTATTAAACACCAACTGTAATGCATGGCACATTTCTCATGTGATCTCACTGAACACTCACAAATTCCTCACAGGAAGGGATTAATTGCACGTATACTACAGGTGAGAAAAACTGAGGCTCAGAGACAGTCTTAAGCAATTAGCTTAAGACCACATGGCTAGGAGTTTGCAGAACCAGGTGTCTGACTCCAGGTCTGCCTGACTCCAAAGCCATGAACCTTCCAAGAGCCCCATTCTGCTCTACAATCATGCTAAGTCAGCATGTTCATCTTTGGGGCTGGCCTGCCCTTCCCCAGTTTCTTTTCCAACAAATTCCTACCACATGTCCTTGGGTCCACCCATCCCACCACCCAGCCATTCGGTGGTTATTTGGTGAGGCAAGAAAGCACAGCAGTTAAGCACTGAGACTCAGGAATCAGAGTCAGATTCCAGCTCTGCCTCTTCCTGGCTGTGTGACCTTGGGCAAGTCAATTCACCTTCTCTGAGCTCAGCTTCCTCTTCATTAATACGGAAAACACACTATCTACTTTACTAAATACTTTGCTTTTTCTGAACAAAGGGAAAATATCACAAAAATTAGAAAGAATGGATTCTTACTTGGGATACCTGGTCCCCCAACTCTGCCCTAAAGTCAATCTCTGACAGTTCCTTTCCAAGGCCCTCAGTTTTCCTATCTGTATCCTGAGAGTATGAACTTCAGACCTGTTTCCTGTCTTTCCACAGTTCTGTCACCTTAGGATCAAGACACAGGACCCGTTTCTGCCCCTTTGCTTAAACTAACATCAGCATGGACCTCCCAGTACATTCAAAGCCAAACAGGTTTTTGATAATCCAAGGAATGCTGCTATTTATGGGCAACGTCCACCCACCCCATGATAAATTTGCTTTAGGGGCTGGATTCAAAAAGAGAAAAAAGAAAAGAAAAGAAAGAGGGCTGTCTTTGAAGTGAATGACATGAATTATTTCGACCTAACTTACTAATTAAGACCTCATTAGCAGCCCAAATTTGTGATAGATCAGCAGAGGACTTGGCACAATGGTTTAATTTAATGATTTCTTGCATTACTTTGTTAATCATCTTTAGTCTGATTTAATTTATGCCAATGTGACTGTCCTAATTTCTAATTAAGGCATTGATGGCGGGGACAGCCGCCATAGCATAAGAATTTCAATCAAGGCTGATACAAAAGCAGATATGCGTTTTTAAGGCCTATAAGATGGCAATTTGCTAAGCCGTCTGCTCATTGTTTTATTCCACATTCCCCCCTCACCAAAAGGTTGGGGAGGGTCTGGTCTTCGCCTGAGGCAGATGGTTTCTCACTAATCACAGACCTTTACAATCATCGATTTTTTTTAAGGCTCTGAAAAAGACCTTAGAGATTAACCAGACCAGCCTCCTCATTACACACAAGAGGCAACAGGAGGCAGAGAAGGTAAGGGGCTCACCCAAGGTCACACGGTGAGTTAGCTGGGCTCCAGGGGAAGATCCCAGGCTCACACACCCCTCCACAGACACCCACTTGGGAGGCCCCTGGGAACTCATGCTGGCTCTGTACGAATTGCAATTGCCTGGGATTTGGGTAAGTGAATGGAAATTGGGTAATAATTCTAATAACTCCCAGTACTTGAAGTGAGCCAGGCACTGAGCCTGAAACTTGAATGCATGTTTTATTCAAATTCACAAACCAACACTACCTGTGGGTGTCATAACTTCCCAGTCCTCCCATTTTACAGATGATGCCGGCTCAGAGAGGGAGAATGCCTGCCCAGGTTCCCACAGCAAAGAAATGGGATTTAAACCCAGATCTGTTTGATTCCCAAGTTTATGTTCTTATCACTCCTCCGGTAATCTCCCAGACTGCCATTGGGTATCCATAGTATTTGTATTAATATTATAGCTAAGGAGTATTTAGGACTTAACCATGTGCCAAGCACTGTGCTAAGCACCTCACATGAGACTCTCACTTCATGCTCAGCACATCCTGTGAAGATAGCATCATTATTACAGCCAATTATAGGTGAAAAAGCCAAGGACCAGAGAAGTTGTAAGAACCATCCAAGGCTTCAGAGCAAGATGTGCTCAAACTCTGGACCATTTCCCCCTGCCTTTTCCTGACTGAAACATCCTCCACCCCAACCAGATGCTCAGACCAAAGACTGGGAGTGTCCCACTGCTTTCTCTCTGTCTCCTAACATTCAGTCTATCTGCATTCCTGTCAACTTGACCTCCACAACATCCTGAAGTATAGACTTCTCTTCCTTCACCTTGTTGCATGCTTAATGACTGCACCTGCCTCTTCTCTGTTTCTCTATGGCCAGCCCAGACCCTGCAATCCATTCTCCTCCCAGCACTCTGGTGAGGCAAAACAGAAATCAGACCATCTCTCTCTCCTGAGTTCAACTCTCCATTGGCTTTCTATCTCACCTAAAATTCAACCCAAACTTCTTTCTCAGTCTGCAAAGCCCTTCATGATCTGGTGCCCACCTCCCTCACCCATCGCACACCTCCTGCCCCACTAGCTTTCACTCTTGTTTGTGGACAAGCCAAACTTGCTTTAACCTGAGAGCCTTTGCATCTGATGCTCCCTCTGCCTAGAAGTCAGTGTCCGTTGCCCTCTTACTTGGCTGTCTCCTTATTACCATGCTTCCTGTCTTTTCCATCTAAAGGATCCCTGCCCATGGCATTCCCCACCCCAAAAGCTTGCTTGAGTCCCTTCCTAGCAGGGATTCCTATTGGGAATGGTATCATCCATCTTTTGCCCATTGTCTCCACCACTAGCATGTCACCTCCGTGAGAGCAGGGTTCTTACCTGCCTGGTGCACCACAGTGTCCTCAAGGTACAGCACCCGGCATGCAGCCTGCACCCATGCTGTGTACTCATCAGGTGAACACATGAAAGACGACACTCATGTGCCTGGAATAGCTGTGACCTGAATCCAGACGTTGGAGATGTCCCAGAAGAGAAAATCTCTGGAAAGGACAGCCCAAAGACCTTTGGTACAGAGGACAGCCTGGGCCTCAAATTAGGAAAACTGAAAGCCAGGTTTCTGGGGACTCTCCCGGCCCCAGAAGACTGCCCAGGAAACCAAGCTTTGTATTTCCACTGTACCCTTGAGCTCAATCCCAGAGAATTAAAAAGTTTCCAAGAAAGTGCATCTGCTAATGTGTAACATTTATGTTCGTCAATATAGATTTATTTAATGCAATAAATGATATAATTGGACTTTTATTTCTACAATATATTTTTCCAAGATAACTAATATTTTGAGTATCCATGGCCTACTGATGTCTCCTGAATGAACATATTTCCTGTATTATTACTCTTGTATAAAACTGACATTTAAACAGTTTAATAAATGAGCAGTTGTTTGACTTGTATCAGTTTCAATACATTCTGGGATATTAATAAAATATATTTCATAAGCCAGCTCAATAGACCATGTCGTAAAAATTCAATGATTTATTAGCGATACAGTTGCTATTAGTTGGGACAGATACTCAAAATGCCATTAGGGTTAAAATAATAATCAATCAAACTAATTAGACCCTATTTTTCATATGCAAATATAATTAAGCATACATTCCTCTGGAACTTTAAAGAGAATTATTGAAGCTCAACCTTGTATGAAGAACCCCTCACTTGAGTTAATGAAATGACAGTGTCTCAAGTTGGATATGCAAACAAAATTGATGAATTGTTCTGGGCTCTGAGGATCATAAGGAAATGGGGCACGAGAGAAGGGGCTAAAAGAAGACTACCCTATACACCTAAGTCTCTCCTTTCTATCATTGCTGATAAGGGGGAAATTTTAAAGCCCAAAGTGGATAAGAATGACTAACCCAATATGGCATTGTGGGGTCAATAAGAACACGGTTCTGGACTGATTCTTGTGTTAGGCTATTCTTGCATGGCTATAAAGAAATGCCTGAGACTGGGTAATTTATAAAGAAAAGAGGCTTAGTAGGCTCACAGTTCTGCAGGCTGTACAGGAAGCATGGTGCTGGCATCTGCTCAAATAAGGAGGCCTCAGGAAGCTTACAATCATGGCAGAAGGTGAAGAGCTAGCAAGCATGCCACACAGCCAGAGCAAGAGAGAGAGCTGGGGGGAGATGCTACACACTTTTAAATGACCAGGTCTTGTGAGAACTCAATCACTATCACAAAGACAGCATCGAGCCATGAGGAATCTGCCCCATGACCCCAACACCTCCCACCAGTTCCCATGTCCAGCACTGGGGATTTACAATTCAACATGAGATTTGAGCAGGGACAAGTATCCAAGCCATATCAATCCTGATGTGTTCAGTCTAGTTTCACCAACACAGCAGACCTTGGGCAAGTTAAATTCTCTCTATGCTACCAGTTTCTTCATCTGTAAAAGGAGAGCGATGAAGATGATAACAGCAGTATACACCTCTGAGGTTTGTGGGAAAGACTGAAGGGTACCTAGCCCATAGCAAGCATACAATAAACATTGGCTGTTTTTATCCAGGAAGCAGTTAATTTGCCCCAAAACTTTCTTTGTGGGACTGCTCAGCCACTGGCTGGCTGAGGGAGCCTGGCAAAATCCACTCCTCTCTCTCTGCCTGTCAGTTTCCATATCTGGACAGTTGGAGACTTAGACTAGATGATTTGGAAAATCAGAACTCACAGTTGAGAAGGCTGAAGAATGACTGCCATTTTCTTTAAGTCTCTGGGTCTAATTTACAAAAAATATTTGGATCCAAGGAATGGGGCCAAAGGGGCAGAGGACACCATAACCAAGTCAGAGCAGGATGTCAGAGTGTAAGGGGCTGATCTGCTCAAAGAACCAGTATTGGAGACCAGGAGAAGAACCCAGACTGGTTCTAATGTTGTCAAATGCTGGTTGTATTAGTTAAAGCAGGAGTCCATAAATGCTTTCTGTAAAGAGCCAGATCATAAATATTTTAGGCTTTGCACTTTATACAGTCTCTGTTACAACTACTCAACTCTCCTGTTACAGCATGAAAACAGTCATAGGCTGTCCCAATACAACTTAATTTGTAGACACAAGCAGCAGGAGAGTTTGAGCCCATGAGTTAAGGTTATATCAGCTGATGTAACAAACAAACCTCAAAATATCAATGACTCAACTATGGTAGATGTCTATTTCTAGCTCATGCAAAGTCCAATGCAGATATTTCCCATCAGACAACTCTCTAGGGTAACTGTCCTTAGTAGAGACCCAAGTTCCCACCATATTGTGGCTCCTCCATTCTCAGCTTGGAGTGTCCAAGCTCACCTGGCTGATCTGAACTAAGTCAGTGGAAGAAAGGAGCACGGAGATTCATCTACGGAAGGGCTGGTGGACCAGGACTGAGAGCAAAGCACATCAAATCCCCCCATTTGACTACAACTTGATCTCTTCACCATTCCAACTGCAGATGCATCTGAGCTTTCACCAATGTGTTACATCCATGCTGACTTTTTGCTGAAGGCTACCATCCTGACAAATGACGTATTCTTCTCTTGGAGCTACATTCCCCCAAGACATCTGGGATTACCTGCCCATCTTCTATGCTCCATATATTCTTCTTATACTTACCCAACAGGGCCTCCTCATTTTATCTTTCTCTCCTCCTAGTGGGGCTCTCTACTTCTTGACAAAGAGGTCAAGCCTATGTAGCTTACTCTTATTAGCCACATGGTGGATGCAAGATAATATTTTAATTAATTAATTTATTAATTGGTACATGAGTAAATGAAAGGCAGATGACTTGCAATAATCAGGCACATGGGAAATGGGGTTAAAAAAACAACTACAGAAAAGAAAATAGTTAAAAAGGCAAAGAAACCTATGTGGTGTGCCTATAGGTTCAAAATGTTCGGGAGAGGGTCCAGAGCTAAATGTAACCACCAGCTATAGCCACTCATTCCTAGAGAATGGGGAAGAATGGGTTGTGTGTGCCCGTGTATGTGTGTGTGTGTATGTGTGCATACATGCATGTGTGTGTGTGTATGTTGAGTTATGCTGTTCCTTTTGTCTGAGATAACAGCTCCTGAGTTGCTCTTTAACTTGGTCTGGCTTTCCAGCCCTTTCTTTCCTCCTGGGGTCAGAACGCGTGGGGGCTCTGGAGAGGAGAGAGGTAATTATGCCCAATGGTGGACAGCAAACTCAGCAATTTTCACAAAAAGCTGTGGGCCCTCTAAGGGACATTGGAGGCCAGAAGGCTGGCTTCAGCCACAAGATGTATTTCCAGCCTTAGGGAAGAAGAGGAATGAGGTCATTGGGGCTTCTACGGCAGCAAGCCTTTTTTAACAAATCATTTTAAAATTAAATTAAATGCTATTAAATTAGCAAAAGCATCAGGGGAGCCCAGGAGGAGAGTCACTCAGATAAACGGCCCAGGGTGGGCATCTTAAAATCACAGAGATACCAAATGCTGGGGCTGGAAGCGGCCCTAGATGTCCTCTGATTTTCTGGCTCTTAACCAAGCCATGGATCTGGATTCCTCAGGGAATTTTTACAACCAGATAATGTAACCAGTGCAAACCAAGGCACACGCGCCCTCAGAGAACCTGGTTCTGCAGGTCTGGGGTTGGTCAGGCTTTGTGTCATAGGAAAGATCCTAGGAGGTGATGCTAAACACACACACACACACACACACACACACGCATGCACACGCACACGCACACACACACACACGAGTTATGAAGCACAGATGCCCCAGCACCTTCATTTTGCAACTGACATGCAAGTGACTTGTCAGCATCTCCCAGCAAGTTACTAAGAGCCCGGGGGGAGATCAGTGATCTCTCACATCCCAAGGAAGGAGACTCCTGAGGATTCCAGATGCCAAACAGGATGTACAAAGGAAGAAGAGAGGGTAGCGGGGGCAGGAGGGCCTTCCCCTGCTCTCTGTCCCTCACTGACTCATGCAGGGAGTGTTTCCTGTGCAGCCACTCTTGTCCAAGGTGCACACAGGGCATGGGGGACCCCAGGGAGGCCGAGACCCAGCCCATAATCAATAAGATGATTTTAGCTACTGATAGATGCTGCAATGGAAACCAAATAGGAGAATGAGCGTGTGACCCAAGGAAGGCCACACTGGCTAGGCAGTCATCATAGCTACTTTGAGGAGGTGACACTGCACCTGAGGTGTGAACAATGAACTAGTCAATACAAGCATGGGGAGCAAGGAGGATCATGAGAATGCCTAACGGGGGAAGGAGGACAGTAACGCCAGAGTACAGTGTTTGGGGGATGCTTCCTGAGAAAGTGATCTCCAAGCTGAAAACAAAAGGAGGGGTCCAAGATGGTCAGGTGAAGAAGCGGGAATAGGGGAAGTTCTGTGAATTCATTAGACTTTTTGAGCAAATCCCTATGGAAGACCTACTGCATGCCACGTGCCAGGCTGAGGGACAGAAATTCAGCCGTGCAAGTCAGACAGCCCAGCTCCTAGTGAGGAGGGCTTTGTACAGCAAGTGGGGGAAAGCTGGCTATCTCAGGCAACAGGTCTTTTGCAGACATTCAAGACCAAATCATTCTTTGTTGAGGAGGGTGCCATCCCACGCATTGTGGGATACTGACCAGCATCTCTGGCCTCTACCAACTAGATCCCAGAAGCACCTCTCAGTTTCGACAACCAAAATTATCTCCAGACACTGCTGAATGTTCACTGAGGGCAAAAGGATTCCTGGTTGAGAAGCACTGTGCTGAAGTGTCATGCAAAAGAGAGAGAACAAGAGAGAGAGAAAAAAGTGTTATATACTTTAATAAGTGTATATAACACAATAATATTAATATGTAACATGATAATATACAATATTACAATAAGAGGAGGCGAGAAATGCAGGGAGCTTTAGAAGATAGTAGAGACCCAGGGTCCCACCATATTGTGGCTCCTCCATTCTCAGCTTGGAGTGTCCAAGCTCACCTGGCTGATCTGAACTAAATCAGTGGAAGGGAAGGAGCATGGAGATTCATCTATGGAAGGGACCTATTTAGGCCAGCTGCCATGGCATACGTCTGTAATCCCAGCATTTTGGGAGGCAGAGGCGGGTGGATCATGAGGTCAGGAGTTCGAGACCTGCCTGGCCAACATGGTGAAACCCCGTCTCTACTAAAAATACAAAAAAAATTAGCCGGGCGTGGGTGGTGCACACCTGTAATAATAGCCCCTAAGGAGGCTAAAGCAGGAGAATTGCTTGAACCTGAGAGGCAGAGGTTGCAGTGAGCTGTGATTGCACTACTGTACTCCAGCCTGGGCAACAGAGTGAGACTCCATCTCAGGGAAAAAAAAAAAAAAAGAAGAAGGGACTCCCAGCTCAGAGGTCTGAGTGGCATATTTCTGCAAACCCAGTAGATAGCCCAAGCCTCTCATTTTATCAGAGAATAATCTGTTGATCTTTAACACCAGAATGAAGAGGCTGGGTGGAGAAAGTTGGAGGGTGGGGCCCAAAGGACATTCGGAAGGTGATGCTATTTCTGCCTCTCCCAGCCCTGTCCCAACCTTGTCCCAGCCGGCTGGCCCACGGCACTCAGCAAAGGGTTAACAAGCAATGTTTATTTATGAACTTGGCCTATTACTGTAGTGTAATTTGAATACAGTGCCTATGAGGTTTTTTATTGCCAGCTATAATTTCATTTTTAAAGCTCTCCCTATGCCATACTTTAAAAATGATATCTCAAACAAGATATAAATTCTGTTTTGCAGCTGTGTTAACTATATTTACCCATGGGACACACTATTTTGTCCTTGACACACATCCCTAGGGATTTTGCTGAGAATTGCTTTGGCAGCTTTCTCTGGCTCTCTCTCGACTCAGGGAGAGCTCTGCTGCTATTCCCTGGGACACCTCACAGAGCCCCGACTGAAGCCCAAGGGGGCCTGAGAGGAAGAGGAAACTGACAAGCTTCCAGTCTAAGAGTGTCCTCAGCCCCTCCGCAATGGGCTGTGTGGCTAGGACAGCACCCCTGGGCCTCTTTGGACCTTCAGCTGGTAAAAAATGAAAGGGTGTTGGACAGAACATTGTCAGCATTCCTCTGTGGAGTCTCTGCCTCCTGCCTGCATCCCTGAATCTGGGATGGAGTTGAGATAATGTCCCAGGCTGCAGAATGAGAGTTCAGGATCTAAAGCCGGCTGGCTTCCACAATTTTTCACTTTTTAAATTTTCCTCAAAGTGAAAAACATATCGTAGGGCCTGACTGACAATAACAATAGCTTACATTTACTGAGCACTTACTCTTTGCCAGATATTGTGCTAAAAACAGCTGCAGGCATATTTGACACCAACAGCAACCCTGAGTAGGTATGATTCTCCCTCATCTTGCAGATGAGAAAACTGAGGTTCTGGGAGTTGGAGGGGAAGATCCACCCAGTTTAGCTCCATGGGGGTCAGGAGATGAATTTATAAGAGATACCATTCTCAGCCCTGCACCCCAAGGTGGCTCACATTACTTTGATACTTGATAGGCTCCTGTCCCCAGCAAGACCAGAAGCAATGGGACATGGAGGAAGCAAGTTTTAGCGGGAGAAGGAAAGGTGTGGGGGACAGGGCAGCCGGCTGGAGGCAGATGCCTCCGTGCAGAAAGGCATCAGTTAATCAGATGGGGAGTAGGCAGGCCAAAAGCAGGAGCAAGGGAAGCCAGAGAGAGCCAAGTCCTTCCACAGCACACAATGACTTATCTCCATCCTGGTATCTCAGTGTGGCAGAGCAGAGTTCAAAGGCTGGTTCTGTGCTGCAAAACCACTTCTGGCTCTGTGCTGCAAAACCACTTCTGGCTCTGTGCCCTGAGCAAGAGACCTCACTTCTTGGTGATTCCATTTCTCCATCCTTAAAATGGGGACTGAACCACCTTAGTTTATAAACATAGGATCTATTACTCACGATAACTTACTAAACACCTGTTATTGTCATGAACATGTAGTATGGTTCCAGAAAGCAACAGAGAGAAAGAGAGGCCAGAACAGTTCAGGCAAAGGGAACCTCAAATACAAAGGCATGCTGGCATGGAGCTAGAGAGATCTGCACTCTAATCTTTTTTAAACACTTTTAAAATTTTTGTTTTCAAGAGAGAGACCAACGTCCTCACTATCTCGTCCAGGCTAGTCTGAAACTCCTGGGCTAAAGCCATCCTTCTGCCTCAGCCCTCCCAAAGTGCTGGGATGACAGGCATGAACCACCACTGCTGGCCCTGCGTTCCAATCTTGAGTCTGCCACTTATTTATTCCTTGTGAAATCTCAGACAATGTATTCAGCTCCTGAGCCTCAGCTTTCCCATCTATAAAATGGGCATACCAGCCTCAAAGATTGTTTTTGGATAAAAGATAATTCACACAAAGCACTTGGCATAGAGTAGGTATTTAACAAATGGTACCTGCTATTGTGGTTGAAGGTGGCTCAGGGTATCTGGTGGTTGAGAAGAATGTGTTCTTTTAAGTGTTCAGATCTTAGCTCCATCATCAGGGGCTTCCTGTCTCAGAATCTGTTTCCTCACCAGGAACATGGGAATGATAATTTCTCCCCCACAGAAATGCTAGGGAGAAGGATACATTCGGTTATTGTTCAGAGACTGTATAATCTTGCACACCTGAGCCAAGGCCAAAAGAAGAACTTGTTAAGGTCAGTGCTAGTTCCAGAAGGGGTAGAGAGTTATACAGAGAGAGTCCAGCCATTTGAGTTGAGCCCCAGCTGCTTGAGCAAATCCAGCTAAGACCAGCAAAGCCACCCGTCTTAGTCCAGTCTAGATAAACCTACCTTCAGCCACACCACAAATCTACGAGAATAAACAGTGGTTGTTTTTTTGTTTTTTTTTTTTTTTTTTTTTTTTTTTTATTTAAATTTTTTTTTTTTGTTAAAAGTTAAAAAAAAAAAAAAAATTTGAAAATGTAAACACAAGGCACTTTAAAATTTTTGCAAAAAACCCAAAAAACAAAAAT
>CAUYQU010020708.1:0-29488 GCA_963574635.1 Cheracebus regulus | reverse complement strand
CCTGGGCAATAAAACAAGAATCCCATTCTCTCTCCCTCTTTCTCTTCCTCTTTCTTTCTATCTTTCATTCTTTTTTTCTTTCTTTTGCTGTTTCTTTCTTTCTCCTTTTCTGTCTTTTTCTAAAATCTCTTCCTCTTTCTTTCTTTCATTTTTTTCTTTCTTTTGCAGTTTCTTTCTCCTTTTCTCTCTTTTTCTAAAATCTCTTCCTCTTCCTTTCCCTTTCATAAAAAAAAAAAAAAGTTATAATCAGATAAATCTCACCCCCATTCCTATTCCCGCACTCCACTCCCAGGCACCCCTCATCAGTAACAATCCATGACCAGTAACCACCTCCTATTAGTAACTAACCATCATTAGTTTCTTCCATTCCTCCTCTAAATTAAGACTGTGTGTGTGGTGTATGTGTGTGTTATCTATTGCTCTATAACAAATTATTTCAAAAGTTAGCATCTTAAAACAGCAAACTTTTATAACCTCACAGTTTCTGTGGATCAGAAATTCAGGAGTGGCTGAGGTAGGTATCTCTGACTCCAGGCTTCTCACAAACTACAATAAGCCGCAGTCTTTTTGTGATCTAATCTAGTAGTGACACCCTACTACTTCTGCTGTATTTTATTTGCTGTAAGCCTGTCAATAAGGCTACCCCACATTCAAGGGGAAGGAATTGCATAAGAGCACCAACATCAGGAGGCAGGGATCCTTGGGTGCCATCTTAGAGGCAGCCTACCACTATATATTTTTTCTCACTTCTCCTTTCCCTACTTGTAGGGTAGCACACTTGAATCCACCTTGCCTTTTTCACTTAGCGATATCCAGTGTATCTTGGAAATCACTCCAGAGTTCCCAGAGGCCTTCCTCATCCTTTATTACTGCAGCATAGTTGGATGAACCCCAGTTTATTCTGTGAGTTTCCTGTGATACGATATGCAGAAGTCTAAGATGACCCCCAAGATTCTCAGCCCCTGGTGTTACACACACTTTTTCCCATTTATTTAGTCAAACATTTAATCTGTGTACTGCTGTGAAAGGATTTTGCATATGTAAGTAAGGTCCCAAATCAGTTGACCCTATGTAGGGAAATTATCCAGTGGGCCTTACCAAATTAGATGAGGTTGTTTTTTTGAGACAGGATCTCATTCTGTCTCCCAGCTGGAGTGCAGTAGTGAAATCTTGGCTCATTGCAAGCTCTGCCTCCTGGGTTCAGGTGATTCTCTCACATCAACCTATGAAGTAAGTAACTGGGACCACAGAGGCTCACCCATCATGCCCAGCTAAAAATTACATGAGCTCTTTAAAGGCAAAGAGTTTTCTCTTGCTCACCAAAGAAGGGGAAGTAAGAGATTCAAATAACGAGTTGGATTTCAGCTGCTCTTGCTTGAAGATGGAAGAATCCATGGCAAAAAAAATGCATGTGGTCTCTAGGAGCTGAAAGTGGCCCCCAGTTGACACCCAGCAAGGAAATGGCAATGTCAATCCTACCACCACAAGAAACTAAATACTGCCAGCTATAAGGAGGACCTTGAAAACTGATCCATCCTCCTTAATTCTCTAGATGAGAACTAAGCTCAGCCAACACCTTGATTTCCATCTTGGGTACCCTAAGCACAGAACCCAGCCATGCCACGCCAAACTTCTGATCTACAGAACAGTGAGCTAGTAAGTGGCTGTCATTTTAAGCTGCTAAATTTATGGTAATATATTTATTATATTTATTATATTATTATATTATTATATTTATTATGCAGCAATTGAAAACTAATATATATGGCCTAGGTACTTTGCAATACTTTACTATGACCAAAAATGATATAATGCATCAGCTTTCGTACAATATTGTTTTTTATTGGCAGAGGTGTAGCTTCAGGGTAAATTCCTAGAAGTGCAATTTGCTGGATCAAAAAATTAATGAAGGCCGGGCACAGTGGTTCACACCTGTAAGGGAGTGAATACTGTGCCCGGCCTTCATTATTCACCTCCCAACACACCTGGGAGGTGGAGGCAGGTGGATCACCTGAGGTCAGGAGTTTGAGACCAGCCTGGCCAACATGGTGAAAACCCATCTCTACTAAACATTCAAAAATTAAGGCTGGGCGCGGTGGCTCAAGCCTATAATCCCAGCAGTTTGGGAGGCTGAGGCAGGTGGATCACATGAAGTCAGGAGTTTGAGACCAGCCTGGCTGACATGGTAAAACCCTGTCTCTACTAAATCCAAAAAAAATTACCCGGGTAATCCCAGCTACTAGGGAGGCTGAGGCAGAAAAATCGCTTGAACCTGGGAGGAGGAGGTTGCAGGGAGCCAAGATCACGCCACACTATGGCCTGGGCGACAAGAGCGAAACTCTGTCTCAAAAAACGATAACAAAAATACAAAAATTAGCCAGATGTGGTAATGGGCACCTGTAATCCCAGCTAGTCGGGAGGCTGAGGCAGGAGAATCACTTGAAACTGGGAGGTGGACGTTACAGTGAGCCGAGATCACGCCACTGCACTCCAGCCTGGACAACAGAGTGAGACACCATTTCAAAAGAAAAGAAAAGAAAAAAGAATAAAAGCACATGTATAAAACTTGCATCTATTGATGCAAAGTGCCACTCCAGGAATCTTTACATTCTTTGGTTCATTCAAGCCAAAGAAACATTTCCATTGTACGGATGACGGAACAGAGGTTTCATGAGCTAACTGGCCTGTGCCAGATCCAGGGCCCAGGGCCATGTCTCTCTTATTTCCTTCTCCTGTGTCTCCAGCTCAGGCCCACGTTGACCTTAAACAATGCCTTTTCTGTCCTTCAACTTGGACTCTAGGTAAGTACCTGGATTTTTGTCCACACAGTGTTTTGAAATCAATAGTATTTGGACCCGTTTGAAGCGTCCTCTGAATTCTGACCATAAATACAATCTCCAGAGGATGGGGAAAGTCTTTGCAATTCTTGCCTTTCTAGGGCAGGGAAGTAAGTACCTGACCCTTGCTACCTGTCTCTCACCTCACCAAGTCCTTTCCAGACTCATGACTGTGTGGCACTGCATACAAGCGTACTGGATTCCTCCCTTTCCTGTAGAGCCTTTACACACCCAAACTCTACCATTACCCTAAGCCCCACCAGCCTGTGCTAATAAACACATAATACTTGGAAATACACAGGAATCTCCAACTTTCAAGTATGAAGATTCCTTTGTGGGTTTTTTTGTGCTTTTGTTCTGTTTTTCAAGACAGGGTCTCACTGTCACCCAGGCTGGAGTGCAGTGGCCCAGTCACAGCTCACTGCAGCCTCAAACTCCTGTACTCAAGCAATCCTCCTGCCTCAGCCTCCCAAAGCGCTGGGAGTACAGGCATGAGTCACCATGCGTGGCTAAAGAGCCCTTTGAAAGAAAATAGAATTTTTTAAAAAACTCAGGTCCCTGTAAAATAAATGGTAGTATTCTCAGTGTCCATTATGAAAATGCATATTGAATTGATGGACCCCCTGCAGTAACCTTGGGTTCCCCTCAAGGTCTTGGTTCATGGATTGGAAACTATTTCTCTAGGGAATATTAACTTGGTTTCAGCAGCATAACGAGTTTAGAAACAAGAATAACCAAAAAAGGCCGGGCGTGGTGGCTCATGCCTGTAATCCCAGCACTTTGGGAGGCTGAGTGGGGAGGATTCCCTGAGGTCAAGAGTATGAGACCATCCTGGCCAACATGGCGAAACCCCGTCTCTACTAAAAATACAAAAATTAGCCAGGTATGGTGGCACACTCTGTAGTCCCAGCTACTTGGGAGGCTGAGGCAGGAGAATTGCTGGAACCCAGGAGGCGGAGTTTGCAGTGAGCTGAGGTCACACCACTGCACTCCAGCCTGGTGACAGAGCGAGACTCCATCTCCAAAAAAAGAAAAAGAATAACAAAAAAAGTGGTAAATCAAGAAACACTTCTACCAACCATTCAGTGCTAGTCCCTGTTGGAAGCAACTTATTTTTCATCTATTCTTTGCCTTCAGCTTTCCCCCCATTTGGCTCTTTGTGCATGTTTTTCATCTGACTACAGTTAACACACCCGGTAGCAATATGGAAATGAAGACCTAGGTTCTACTCAGTCCTGGCCACAACTTAATTAGTTCTCTGACCTTGAGTTAATTAAAGTCCTCAGTTGCAAAATGGAAACAATATCCTCCCTACAGAATGTTAAATGAGGCAGTATGTGCAAAAATATACTTTATAAAATGTAAGTGCTGTAGAAATATCTTTAAATTCATCTGGCTATGGAACTCACCTGCTTAAAATTCTTCACTGGCTCCCCAGTGTCCTCAGGATTAAGAGTAAGTCCTCAGGGCCGGGTACTGTGGCTCACGCCTGTAATCCCAGCACTTTGGGAGGCTGAGGCGGGCAGATCACAAGGTCAAGAGATTGAGACCATCCTGGCCAATATGGTGACACTTCATCTCTACTAAAAATACAAAAATTAGCTGGGCGTGTTAACATGCACCTGTAGTCCCAGTTGCTTAGGAGGCTGAGGCAGGAGAATCGCTTGAACCCAGGAGACAGAGGTTGCAGTAAGCCGAGATCGCAGTGCCGCACTCCAGCCTGGGAGACAGAGCAAGACTCCATCTCAAAAAAACAAAGAGTAGCCTTCAGGCTGGCACACAAGGCCCCTGACCTTGTGGTTCCCCAGCCTCCTCACCCATGCACTTGCCTCTCAATCCTGCATTCTAAAGTCCTGCCATATAGGCACTTCTCAAGTAGCTGGACTTTTAGTCTTTTGCCATTTAGGCCTTTTATTAGCAAACTGTGTTTAAAACAGTAAGATCCACACAGCCAAAAGCCCTCATTACACTTCCTTAGGTGGATGATGCCAGTCTCTATAAGGAGCTGGGCAGCAGGAACCATTTTTCACCCACATCATGGTTTTCATCATCTTGGCAATTATATGCACACTATATAGTGACAACAAATAACAAATGAATTGGAATCAACTACAATTTGATGAATGTGTGTTTAACTACATTAAACTACAGCAATGATGCAGATAATACGGCCCTGCATCTTGTCAAGAATGAGTCTAGCAGGTTTTTCTGGATGGTTGGTGCTTGCAGAATGAAAGGCCTTAGGTAGACCTTTTAGGGGTAGCCTTTGGTGGTTGGTGGAGGGAGGAGGTTGTATCTGAGACACCTGGTCACTTCCTCTTCTTGGCAAAATGGAGCAGCAATGAGCCATTGCTACTTTTAAAAAGAACACCTGGATAGGCTAGTGTTCCCAGCTGGTGTACTGGGACTGAGTCCGTGAAATTCTTTATCACTGGTCAGGTATGGTGGCTCACATCTGTAATCCCAGCACTTTGGTAGGCCAAAGCTGGTGGATTACTTGAGGTCAGGAGTTTGAGACCAGCCTGGCCAGCATGGTGAAACCCCATCTCTACTAAAATACGGAAAAAAAAAAAATTAGCCAGGCATGGTGGTGCATGCCTGTAGTCCCAGCTACCTGGGAGGCTGAGGCAGAAGAATGTCTTGAACCTGGGAGGTGGAGGTTGCAGTGAGCCGAGATCACGCCATGGCACTCCAGCCTGGATGACAGAGCAAGAAACAAGACTCTATTTCAAAAAAAAAGAAAGAAAGAAAGAAAGAAATTCTTTATAATTATATCTTACTGCAGCAGTTCTAACTCTGAATCAGATTTTGCCCTCCAGGAGACATTCGCAATGTCTCGAGTTTTTTGGGTTGCCTCAAGTAGATGCTTGCTACTGTCAGGTCAGTAAGGACCTGGGGCGCTGCTACACGTTCTAACATGCCTAGGAAAGCAGCAGTCGTACTGAAGTTTGAGAAATCCTGTTTTAAGGAATGTTGTTTGGGCATATGTTTTCCTGGTTACAGGTGCTGTGTTGAGAATGCATCTTTTTATTTTCTTGAAACACAAACAACAAAAAGAAAAAAATAATAAAATAAAAAGAGAATGCATCTTTTGTGTAAGTCACTGAATGGTTGTATAAAATACTCACGGCTCCCCAAACAGTGATACCCCTTTTACCTCTACAACTTGGCACACACTGCATTGCACCTGCTGAGTTATTTCTCTTGCTAAGTCCTTCTCAGCCATCAGGACTCAGTTTGGACACCATGCCCTCCAGGAGGTCTCTCCTAATCCCTAAAAACTGGGTGAAGTGGGTGGATGCTCTTTGTGCATCCATGCTGCTATGAGAACAGTTACGGCACTTCAATAGAATGAGTAGTTTTCTCGGCAGTCTTCCCATGGAACAGTCAGCTCCTTGGGGTAGGGACCCCGTCTTGCTCATTAGTGCTCGGCATAGCACCTGGCACTGCGGCTCCCCATAAATATAAGCACATTTGGAGAGTCTATAATTTGAGAGTTGGCAGGAAGACAGAGGTCAGGATGGAGGCTTTTTCAAATTGTCCCTTCCCATGGATATTACCACAGTGGTAAGCCCTGCTCAAAAGTACTTTGGCTTCCTTAGATGTGTTCCAGTAGACACAGTGGAAAGAACAACAGCGCAGGCAAACCCATGTGAAGTCTGGTGAGCTGTACTTGGAAATCTGGTTTACTTAATTTTATGTTACTCTCTGCATTTATTTATTTTGATATCGTTTTAGTTTTTATGCCCAAGGGTGAGTAAATTATGGTCCATGGACCAATTTATCCAGTTGCCTGTCTTGGTATGGCCCCAGAATTAAGAATAGTTTTTATATTTTGTAAGTGGCCACATCTTAAGTGGTTATGTAAGTATCTACATAATCTCAATGTTGCCTCCTGGGCCCTAAAGAGTAAAATCTTCACAATCTGGTTCTTTACAAAAAATGTTTGCTGATTGCTACACGAGCCTTTGGCAAAATTTGCATTTAAATATTCCAGTCTGGTCTCAGCTGTTCCTTGGCTATTGTTTCCTAAGCCTGCTGGGGTTCATTTGGTAAAAGGGGAAAAAGTACAGCCCATAACAGCCCTTCGTAGTAGAAGCAACAGTCATGAGACCTTCAGGAAGACCTCCTCACAGCCTTACCGGACACTTCTGTAACAAGATTCTCTTAATACAATCAGTACAATTGACACACTTTACCAAATTCTCTTACACCTTCACTTTAAAATCACAGGTATAAAATCAATTGCACATTTTTAAACTGAAATCGGAAGATAATCTGTGAGATTCCCTACGAGAATCATTTTTCTTTATTATGACACTTCCCATGAATAGCAGACACATGCAGATAGTCTTACACTTAACGGTTAGTACTAAAAATATTAGTACTATGGGTTTGATTTAGCTCGTCCTTTCTATATTTAACTCTAAACCTTCCAGAGTTACATGATCATATAACAGATTTACCAACTCAGATGATCTGGGTAATTTAGATGATGAAAAAAAAAATCAGGACATTAATAAGATTGTTTATCTTGAAGAGATCTGAGACTGGGACCCAGGACTAGGGAGCTATGCTGGGCTGGGTCCCAAAACTGATACCCCAAAACACAGTGCTTTGACAAGCTGAACTGAAGAAAAGGCCACATCTCTCTGACTTTCCTCCCATCTTCCTGTCTCTCAATCCTCTGTCCTTCCCAAAGCACAGGATGCAGTTGTTCTCTGAAGGTCCCCTGTCTGCCTAAAGTCTGGACCCACCAAAAAAGAAAACAATTACCTCTGGTTCCTTCCTTAAGCTTTCATTAACTGAACTTACATTGCAAGAAGAAAGACTGAACTTGGTCCACACACCTGGATAGACTTTTGTCATAAACCACTGTTTGCTCGTTGGGCCCAACAGAGTTTGTCCCAGGCCATTGTATATTTCAATTCCATTGACTTTCCCTGAAAATCATTTACTACCTGCCTAAATCATTCATGTTCCTCCATCTCCCTTTCACTAAAGAAGAGGATATATAATCATTTGTACCCCATTGCGTGGTGGCGGAATCGCTCTTTGATTTTCCCCCATGCACATTAATAAATTTATACAGCATTTTTCCTTTTTTTTTTTTTTTTTGTGACAGAGTCTTGCTCTGTCACCAGGCTGGAGTGCAGTGGCGCAATCTCAGCTCACTTCAACCTCTGCCTCCTGGATTCAAGTCATTCTCCTGCCTCAGCTTCCCAAGTAGCTGGGACTACAGGCACGTGCCACCTAATTTTTGTATTTTTAGTAGAGACGGGGTCACACTATGTTGGCCAGGATAGTCTCGATCTCTTGACCTTGTGATCCACCCGCCTCAGCCTCCCAAAGTGCTGGGATTACAGGCGTGCGCCACCGTGCCTGGCAGCATTTCTCCTATTAATCTCCCGTTTATAAATTTATTTTCAGCAAAGCTTCAGAGGGCAAAAGGGAAATTTTCCCTTGGCCCCCTACAATTTTTTTTTTTTTTTTTTTTTTTTTAGATATATATCATTCTGTCGCCTGGGCTGGAGTGCAGTAGCACTCGGCTTACTGCAACCTCCGCCTCACAGGCTGAAGTAATTCTCCTGTCTTGGCCTCTCGAGCAGCTGGGACTACAGGTGCATGCCACCACACCCGGCTAATTTTTGCATTTTTAGTAGAGATGGGGTTTCACCATGTTGGCCAGGCTGGTCTCAAACTCCTGACCTCAGGTGATCCATTCACCTCGGCCTCCCAAAGTGCTGGGATTACAGGCATGAGCCACCATGCCCAGCCCCCTACAATTATTATATGTCCCATTTTTATAGAGAAGTTGTGTCTGATCCATCAGCAGGGACCTTGAGGAGGGTAAGCCTTTCAGTTGTAATTGAATTTTTCTACCTTCATCCCTGGGCATTTGCCTGCCAGTTATACCCTTCTCCAATTTGTTTGTGTTCTTTTTAACTTTTAAAGCTTAATTTGGGTGGAGAGAGAGAGAACGACAAAAAAAAGAGAAACAAATCACAGTTAAAGGATTAAGAATAATGATAACTTAAAACTTCTCAATAGCAATGCTGGAAACTAGAAAACAATGGGGCAATGCCTTAAATTTGAGGGGAAATTATTGCCAAACTATAATATCTACCTAATTGAAAAGTTACATAGGTACAAGCTCTTCTTCTTCTTCTTCTTTTTTTTTTTTTTTTTTTTTAAGATAGAGTCTTGCTCTGTCACCCAGCCTAGAATGCAATGGCACAATCTCAGTTCACTGCAACCACCACCTCCTGGGTTCAAGCAATTCTCAGACCTTAGCCTCCCAAGGAGTTGTGACTACTGGTGTGCATCACCACACTTGGGCTAATTTTGGTATTTTTAGTAGAGATGGGTTTTCACCATGTTTGTCAGGCTGGTCTCGAACTCCTGATCTCAGGTTACATGCCCGCTTTGGCCTCCCAAAGTGCTGGAATTACAGAAATGAGCCACCGCACCCAACGGGCGCAAGCTCTCAAAGAATTCACCTCTCATGCCTCTGTCCCCAAGAAAGCTAATGGAGGATATTCTTTCCCCAAATTAAGGAAGAAACTGAGAAATGCGATTCAGGAAATAAGAGACCAGCAAAGATGGGGAAAGGAATTCTCAAGATGACACTGAAAAGAAATCTCAGTACAGGTGGGTACAGTGGCTCATGCCTGTAATCCCAGCACTTGGGAGGCTGAGGCAGGAGGATTGCATTTGAGTTCATGAGTTCAAAACCAGCCTGGGCAACACAGAAAGACCCTGTCTCTACCAAAAGAAAAAAAAAAATTGGACCGGGCGCGGTGGCTCACGCCTATAATCCCAGCACTTTGGGAGGCCAAGGTGGGTGGATCACAGGTCAAGAGATCAAGACCATCCTGGACAACATGGTGAAACCTCATCTCTACTAAAAATACAAAAATTAGCTGGGCATGGTGGCGTGTGCCTGTAGTCCCAGCTACTTGGGAGGCTGAGGCAGGAGAATTGCTTGAACCCAGGAGGCAGAGGTTGCGGTGAGCCGAGATAGCGCCATTGCACTCCAGCCTGGGTAACAAAAGTGAAACTCCATCTCAAAAAAAAAAAAAAAAAACAATTATAATTAGCTGGGTATGGTGGGAAGTGCCTGTAGTCCCAGCTACTCAGGAGGCTGAGGTCGGAAGATCACTTGAGCCAGGAAGTTGAGGCTACAGTGAGCTATAATTGCCCCCGCTACACTCCAGCCTAGGCAACAGAGCAAGACCCTGTCTCAGAAACAAAACAGAAAGAAAGAAATATCAGGACAACAGCAACCAAACTGGATTGGAGCAGGAGTACAAAGAGATCCTGGAAATATGCTGCCAAGAAAAAAAAATGAAAGTGATACATCACCTGATATTGGTGAAAATACTGATAGAGACTTTATAATTCTAATAAAGAATTTTGAGGTGAATTAGAAATAGGTACCCCGAAAATGAAGCTAAATTTGTTTTTAATGAAGGCAATTATCAATTCCAGGAAAAAACAGGGGGTTATATTTTTAAAAGGAAACATAATAATAGTATACTACATGGCTCAGCTATGAATAACATTTACAAAGTCAGAGTAATTAATACCATATGTTGATTTAACCAAAAATTGTGATGTAATTATAATGAAAAGACAGTGAGGAACTCTGTGTGTTGGTGTGAATGCATGCAAGTGTGTGTGAGGGTGAGTGATAGGAGTAAAGAGTAAGTCTTTGTCTTCAGTAGAAGGATGTCTCTATAGAGACATGATATCTCTATAGAGATAGCAAAGAAGAAAAGAAATAACAAATAAAATAGAAGAACAAGGCCTGGCACAGTGGCTCACACTTGTAATCCCAGCACTTTGGGAGGCTGAGGCAGGCAGATCACGAGGTCAGGAGATGGAGACCATCCTGGCCAACATGGTGAAACCTAGTCTCTACTAAAAAATACAAAAATTAGCTGGACAAAGTGGCGCTTTTGAGGCTGAGGCAGGATAATCACTTGAACCCGGGAGGCGGAGGTTGCAGTGAGCTGAAATCACACCACTGCACTCCAGCCTGATGGTAGAGGGAGACTCCATCTAAAAAATAAATAAAAAATAGAAGAACAAATAAAAACACCAGGAAAAACAATGTAAAGAGTTTAAAGTGGTTGCCTCTGGGCATTGGGGTTGAATAATAGAGTAGGATGAAGCAAATAACTGATCTTTTCATTGCAAACCCTGTAGAACAATTTTACTTTAAAGAATATGGGGCCAAGCATGGTGGCTCATGCCTCTAATCCCAGCACTCTAAGAGGGCCGAGGAAGGTGGAGATCAGCCTGGGCAACGTGGTGGAACCCCATTTATACCAAAAAAGCACAACAATTAGCCAGACATGGTGGTGAGCCTGTAGTCCCAGCCACTGGGAGGCTGAGGTGGTAGGATCGCTTGAGCCCAGGAGCAGAGGTTACAGTGAGCCCAGATCACGCCACTGCACTTCAGCCTGTGTGACGCAGTGAGACTATGAATGTGTATAACTTTGGTTTTTTAAAATTTAGTTTTATTAATGAAAGAAGTATGCTCCTACTGTTTCTCCTTGTCACTGCTAGCCCTTCTCATTCTCTCTACAGGTGTCTAAATATTAGGATGCCTCTGGGCTCTATCCTGAGTCCTTTCGTTTCTCAAACCACACACTCTCCCCAATGGTCTCATCTAGCCCTGGGCTGTAAACGCCACCTGACAATTGCACACTTCTCTCTCTACCCTGCTCTGTTTGCTACTCCAGACTTACATATCCAGTGGCCTATTTGACACCTTCTCTTAAATATAATTAGGCAACTCACACTTAAGTACACCTAATAGAGCCTCTTATTTTTGTCCCCAAAGGCTGTTCCTTTTCTAGTCTTTCTCATAGTAAATGTCACCATCAGTTATTTGAGCTCAAACCAAAAATCAAGATGTCATCTTTAATTTTTTTTTTCTCTCATCATCAATATCCACCCTGTATATCCTGCTATCTCTGTCTTTAAAATGCATCTCAGGGCCAGGGGCAGTGGCTCATACCTATAATCCCAGCACTTTGGGAGGCCGAGGTGGGTGGATCATTTGAGGTCAGGAGTAGGAAACCAGGCTGGCTAACATGGTGAAACCCCATCTCTACTAAAAATACAAAAACAAGCCGGGCATAGTTACACGTGCCTGTAATCCCAGCTACTCGACAGGCTGAGCCAGGAGAATGGCTTGAATGGGGAAGATGAAGGTTGCAATGAACCGAGATCACATCACAGTACTCCAGCCTGGGCGACAGAGCAAGACTCCATCTCAAAAAAAGAAAAGAGGTAGGTCGTCAGCAAAGCCTGAGTCGTTTCCTCTCGCTCTTCTCCCCGGGCGTCATGAGCTTCACCACCAGCTCCACCTTCTCCACCAATTACCGGTCCGTGGGCTCCGTCCAAGTGCCCAGCTACGGCGCCCAGTGGGTCAGCAGTGTGTCCAGCATCTATGCAGGCGCTGGGGGCTCTGGTTCCCGCATCTCCGTGTCCCGCTCCACCAGCTTCTGGGGGTGGGGTGGGGGCCAGGGGCCTGGCAGCGGGGATGGCCGGGGGTCTGGCAGGAATGGGAGGCATCCAGAAAGAGAAAGAGACCATGCAAAGCCCGAACGACCGCCTGGCCTCCTACCTGGACAGAGTGAGGAACCTGGAGACCGAGAACCGGAAGCTGGAGAGCAAAATCCGGGAGCACCTGGAGAAGAAGGGACCCCAGGTCAGAAACTGGGGCCATTACTTCAAGACCATCGAGGACCTGAGGGCTCAGATCTTCGCAAATACTGTGGACAATGCCCGCATCGTTCTGCAGATTGACAATGCCTGTCTTGCTGCTGATGACTTTTGAGTCAAGTATGAGACAGAGCTGGCCATGCGCCAGTCTGTGGAGAGCAACATCCATGGGCTCCGTAAGGTCATTGATGACACTGATGTCACTCGGCTGCAGCTGGAGACAGAGATCGAGGCTCTCAAGGAGGAGCTGCTCTCATGAAGAAGAACCACGAAGAGAAAGTAAAAGGCCTACAAGCCCAGATTGCCAGCTCTGGGTTGACCATGGAGGTAGATGCCCCCAAATCTCAGGACCTCGCCAAGATCATAGCAGACAGTCGGGCTCAATATGACGAGCTGGCTCGGAAGAACCGAGAGGAGCTGGACAAGTACTGGTCTCAGCAGATTGGGGAGAGCATCCCCTGTGGTCACCACCCAGTCTGTCAAGGTTGGAGCTGCTGAGATGACACTCACAGAGCTGAGACGTACAGTCCAGTCCTTGGAGATCAACCTGGACTCCATGAGAAACACAAAGATCAGCTTGGAGAACAGCCTGAGGGCGGTGGAGGCCTGCTATGCCCTGCAAATGGAGTGGCTCAACGGGATCCTGCTGCACCTGGAGTCAGAGCTGGCACAGACCCAGGCATAGGGACAGCACCAAGCCCAGGAGTACAAGGCTCTGCTGAATATCAAGGTCAAGCTGGAGGCCTAGATAGCCACCTACCACTGCCTGCTGGAAGACGGCGAGGACTTCAGTCTTGGTGATGCCCTGGACAGCAGCAACTCCACGCAAACCATCCAAAAGACCACCACCCGCCAGACAGGGGATGGCAAAGTGGTGTCTGAGACCAATGACACCAAAGTTCTGTGACATTAGGCCAGCAGAAGCAGGGGACCCTCTGGGGAGCAGGAGGCCAGTAAAAAGTTCAGAGGTCATTAAAAAAAAGAGTTACTTATTCTCTTTATAATTCTCAGTTTCCTTAGAAGTAAAATAAATAGATGTACATGTTTCAGATGATTTTTTGGTAAGAATTAAGGGATAAATGGAATAATTTACAGAGTGACCTGTGCATAATAAACATTACTATTGTTATTGTTGCCATCATCAGGATTATCACCATTCCACACATCTCTTTCATGTTACATAAGGAAGATCCACCACATGTAGGCAAAACCGACATCACTGAATAGTTGAGTATAAAATTAAAACCTTTAATATTTCTAAGTAGTTTTGTCCTGCGGTTTATACTCAGTACTTTCAATTAATTTGTATTGAACAATACAATTTCAAAAATACAATATTAATAGCAACCTAAATGGCTACTTGTTAATTTTTTTTGGCTACTTATTAATTATTATGGCCATTTCTGTCTATAGGAAACTTAAAAAGAAAAATTCATTCAGCATGTTAAAAAAAAATCAAGGCCAGTTGTGGTGGCACCCGCCTGTAGTCCTAGCTACTCGAGGGGCTGAAGTGGGAGGATCACTTGGGCCCAGGAAAGTTGAGGCTGCCACTGTACCCCAGTCTGGGCAACAGAATGACACCCTGTCTCAAAAAAAAAAAAAAAAAAAAAGTTCAATCTGAGCCTTAACTGGATTGCCTGCATTATTTTTTTAGCCCATCATTTGGCTAAATATTTCACTCCCTAATTTTCTGAGTTTCTTTCACATAGATATTGCCAAAGCAAACTGTCAGATTTAAGTTTATCACAGGCAAAACTTAAAGGGCAAATTTCGACCTCCAACAGATGGAATAAATGGCCCTTTCCATGAAAAAGGGTTTGGGGAACAGTAACTGATCTGGGGCACTTTCTGCTGAGAGGTTCAAGTGTAAAGGGAACTAAACAGGTGGCTCCCGGGGTAATTTTAGCCCGAATGTTCTGCAGTGTGGCTCTTCAGAGTGTCAGGGAGGACAGTGCCCCAGCCTGTGACTGCAGAAACTCCCTAGAACGATCAAGTACATTCACAGAATAACCAAGGAGAGCAAAGCCAGAACTGACACTGGGTTAAGAACTGGAAAATTGAAAGTTGTATGACCCTGAGAGGGCTGTATTCTCAGTTCTCGGAACCTGTCCTAAGAACAGACTGTCATGCTCCATTTTTGCCTCTGATAAAGAGCGTACATGAGTTTAGCACAAGGACACAGCCATGACATTTCCATCTGGTAATAGTGGAAGGGTCAGGGAAGCTGGCTGAGGCCCCAGGCTAGTGAAGAAAAGTCTGAGCTATTTTGACAGGGCCACGGCCGTTCATGTCCATGGCATTCAAACTTGTTAAACTATAACTCACATTAAGAAACACATTTTACATCATAACCCAGTAAAAACATACACACAAACACACTACTGAGACAAATAGACAAATATTTCCGGAAGGAATACTTATTGTATCTGCAATGCACAATATTCCTTATTATTCCATTCTTTTTATTTTTTGTTCATACTGTTCATAACCCACTTAATTGAAAATCCAGTTTGAAAAAACACACTGACAGGTTGGGCACAGTGGTTCATGCCTGTAATCCCAGCACTTTGGGAGGCCAAGGCAGGTGAATCACGAGGGCAGGAGTTCAAGACCAGCCTGACCAATATGGTGAAACTCCAGTCTATACTAAAAATACAAAAATTAGCCAGGCGTCCCAGCTACTCAGGAGGCTGAGGCAGGAGAATCGCTTGAACATGGGAGGCAGAGGTTGCAGTGAGCCAAGGTCGTGCCACTGCACTCCAGCCTGGGTGACAGAGAGACTCTGGCTCAAAAAAAAAAAAAAAAAGACATTTAGGCCCATATACCTATAGCACCTGGGGCCAGTCTGACCGGCAACATTGACAGAGACTTTCAATACAGAGTCAAGATCATCCCCAACACTCATGCACACTTGTTCAAAAACATAACTTTGGAACCAGGTAATGGTTGCACAACATTGTAAACACACTAAATGTCACCAAGTTGTACACTTTAAAAACCATAAATGGGTTGGGTGCAGTGGCTCAGCCCTGTAACGTCACCAAGTTGTACACTTTAAACAGGTAAATAGATTGGAAACAGTGGTTCACGCCTGTAATTCTAATACTTTGGGAGGCCATGGTGAGCAGATCGCTTGAGCTCAGGAACTGGAGACCAGCCTGGGCAACATAGCAAAATCCCATTTCTACAAAAAAACACAAAAATTAGCCAAGCATGGTGGCACATGCCTGTAGTCCCAGCTACTCCAGAGGCTGAGGTAGGAAGATCGCTTGAGCTTAGGAGGTCAGTGCTGCAGTGAGCTGTGATGGCACCACTGCACTCCAGCCTGAGTGACAGAGCAAGAGCCTGCCTCGACAAAACAAAACAGTTAAATGTTATGCAAATTTCACCTCTCTCTCTCTCTCTCTCTCTCTCTCTCTCTCTCTCTCTCTCTATATATATATATATATATATATTTTTTTTTTTTTTTTTTGAGACAGAGTCTCGCTCTGTCACCCAGACTGGAGTGCAGTGGCGCGATCTCCTACGTCAACCTCTTGAGTAGCTGGGATTACAGGCACGTGCCACCACACTGGCTAATTTTTTGTATTTTTAGTAGAAACAAATTTCACAATGTTGGCCAGGCTGGTCTAGAACTCCTGATCTCAGGCCAACTGCAGGCTTCGGCTTCCCAAAGTGCTGAGATTACAGGCATGAGCCACCGCACCTGGCCTATCACCTCAATATTTTTAATTAAAAAAAAAAGAAAAAAGCCAGGCTCAGTGGCTCATGCCTATAATCCTTGCACTTTGAGAGGCCAAGGCGGGTGGATCCCTGAGATCAGGAGTTCAAGACCAGCCTGACCATCATGGCAAAACCCTCTCTCTACCAAAAATACAAAAATTAGCCAGGCATGGTGTCGAGTGCCTGTAATCCCAGCTACTTGGGAGGCTGAGGCAGGAGAATCGCTTGAACCCGGTGGGCAGAGGTTGCAGTGAGCCAAGATCGCACCAATGCACTCCAGCCTGGGCAACAGGAAAAAAAAATGTATCATAGATTTAATAGATTTATAACTTATTTAAGTAAACTTATAAGCAAGTCACATGTTATTGATTTTATAGCAGGATTCAGTCACTATGACTATTTCTTGTATAACCTCAAGGGGGATATTTTGGTGGTTTTTAAATTTTATTTATTTATTTATTTATTTTGAGACAGAGTCTCTGCTGCCCAGGCTGAAGTGCAGTGGTGTGATCTCGGCTCACTGCAACCTCCATCTCCCAGGTTCAAGCGATTCTCCTGCCTCAGCCTCCCAAGTAGCCGGGACCACAGGCATGCACAACAACACCCAGCTAATTTTTTGTATTTTTAGTAGAGACAGGGTTTCGCCGTGTTGGCCAGGATGGTCTTGAGCTCCTGACCTCAAGTGATCCACCTGCCTCAGTCTCCCAAAGTACTAGGATTACAGGAATGAGCCACCACACCTGGCCACAAGTTTTAAAATCACTTTAGGTTTTAAGGAGAGTCCTGTGAGGGCCTCTCTGCATATGCCAGTGCCCAAGCTCTGCAGACATGCCGGAAAGAGAATGCTTTCTGTTTGACTGTGCCTCGTCTTATACAGACACTACTCATGTGGGTTGTTGTGGATGGCTTCACACAGTACGAGTAGAAAAACCTGATTCCTTGAAAGGGATTTAGCTGGAAAAAAAAATTAAAAATTTTTAAAAACCTGATTGCCACACAATTAAGCACACTTTATCATTGCTCATGTGGAAGGGAGCTACCGTAGAACCAAGGCAATCCTGCATAAAATTGTTAGGGGATGATTTGCGGCAATACAGATGGACCTAAAGGGCATTATGCTAGGTGAAATGAGTCAAGTCACAGAGGGACAAATACTACATGATGTCACTTACATCAGGCCTTTAAAAGAATCAAACTTAGAGAAGCAGAAAATACAATGGAGGCTGCCAGAGGATGGAGGAAATGGGGAGCTTTTCGATGGGTATGAAGCTACAGTTATATAAGATGATTAAGATCTTGATATCTGCTGTATAACACAGTGCCTATTGTAACAATATACCATGCTGTGCACTTAAAAATTTGTTAAGAGGAGACCGGGCATGGTGACTCACACCTGTAATCCCAGCACTTTGGGAGTCCAGGGCGGGTGGATCACCTGAGGTCAGGAGTTCCAGACCAGCCTGATCAACATGGAGAAACTCCATCTCTGCTAAAAATACAAAATTAGCCGGGCATGGTGGCTCATGCATTGCCTGTAATCCCAGCTACTCAGGAAGCTGAGGCAGGAGAATTGCTTGAATTCTGGAGGCAGAGGTTGCAGTGAACCGAGATCACACCATTGCACTCCAGCCTGGGTGACAAGAGCAAGACTCCAGCTCAAAAAAAAAAAAAAAAAGGGTAGATTTCATGTTAAGTGTTCTTCCTCCCATACACACACACAAAAAGGCAGACAGTGGGGCACAACAAAACTTTTGGAGATGATGAATATATTTGTTACCTTGATTGTGGCAATGGTATCACAGGTATATATGCATTATAACCAAAGTCATCAAATTGTATACATTTAAATATGTGCAATTTTTTGTATATCAGTTATACCTCAATAAAACTGCCAAAAAAAATTTAAAGCATTGTAAGTTAAAGAAAAGAAGGAAATGAAAATAAAAGAAAGGTTGGGCACAGTGGCTCATACCTGTAAACCTGTAATCCTAGCACCTTGGGGGGCCAAGGCAGGTGGATCACTGGAGCCCAGGAGTTCGAGACCAGCCTGGGCAACATGGTGAAACCCTGTCTCTGCAAAAAAAAACAAAAAAAACAAAAAAATTTGCTGGGCATGGTGGCACACACCTGTGGTCTCAGCTACTCTGGAAACTGAAGTAGGAGGAGCACTTGAGCCCAGGAGGTTGAGGTTACAGTGAGCTGAGATCACACCACTGTACTCTCCCGTCTCGAAAAAAAAGAAAAAGAAAGAAAGAAAAGGACCTTATTCAGAATCTAATATGGACATCATTCATCATGTAAAAAAAAAAAATTAGGGGATGGTTGTTAGAGAAATACATGGCCACACACATATTAAATGTCTTCCCAAAATGTTCAATGTATTTATGACCTAAAGAGCTGATACTTAGCTTAACAGGAGCTCTAAATAGAACAAACACTCAACCAGTGCTGGTTAACTAGCAAATTCCTCTGCAGAAGGGCAGCTCAAGAAGCAGGTGCATTTCAACCTCGTGCTTATGCTGGAGCTGATAACAATGTCCTGCTGGGTTTCTCTCGCCATGTCCTTCCCCATAGGTCAAGGCCAGTTCTCAGTTGATGGTTCCAGTCACAAGGACATGCATTTCTCTTAGAGTGGACAAATGCCAAACTTGCTCTATGAAAACCAGAAGGGTTTTCAAAGGCTAGAGTTCTCTATATGACCAGGAACTCTTAGCCTTAATTTAGACTTTCCAACAGCCTAAGAAAAATTCTACAGCCAGAGATGCAAGTACTCACAGGTATGAGCCACCACACCTGGCCCTTTTTTTTTTTTTTTTTTTAAGCGTCATCTCTCCCAGGAAGACTTCTAAGAACCTGTCCAGGCCATTATATAATTTAATCCACAGAATTTACCACCATCGCTCTTTCACCTTCTTACCTAAAAAGGGATAACTAGACCTTGGCTAGGGCTTATAGATCTAGGCAAGAGAGTGCCCTCTGTACTTTGATATCGGTCTATTTCCCAGATGTAATGCAATGTCCACATAAAAAAAACAGAATGACTCTTTCCCCAAATACGTTTCCTTTCATCAAAGTTCACTGAAAAACAAAAACTAAGGATGATTTAACAAAGCAGTTTGTATGTGGTGTTCATTGTCCCTTTTCCATTTATACTAAAAAGAAAAGAAGGCTGGGTGTGGTGGCTCACGCCTGTAATCCCAGCACTTTGGGAGGCCGAGGCAGACAGATCACCTGAGGTCAGGAGTTTGAGACCAGCCTGGCCAACACAGGGAAACCCCATCTCTACTAAAAATACAATAAATAGCCGGGTGTGGTGGTGGACACCTAAGAGTCCCAGCTACTCTGGAGGCTGAGGCAGGAGAATCGCTTGAACCTGGGGGGTGGAAGTTACAGTGGACCGAGATCTCACCCTCACACTCCAGCCAACAGTTTCCCAGTGAAACTCTGTCTCAAAAAAAAAAAAAGAAAAAGAAAAAGAAAAAAGAAAGAAAAAAGAAAAGAAACTTGAGAGAATGGTCAGATGGCTTTTTCAGTTGTGACTCTATCATACACAGCATCATGTGAGTGCTAAATAAATGTTAGATAAGTTATCATCAGTAAAGCCAATCTGGAAATTTACAAGATTCAGCTGAGAATTGTTTCCTGTCCTCGTTTTCTGTGAGAATACCAGGGGAACACCATCAGGGCTTGTCCAGGATGAATGTGTCCAGCTTTACACCTTATTACTTGCTCTCACGCACTAATGATTCACCTTAAAATGATCATAACAGCAAGTTACCCAGCAAGAACAGGACAGAGGTAAATCATCTAACGGTGGTGCTTCCACAGCCAGCCACAGGAGAGGTGTAAAGAGATTCTCTTGCCTCGCACAATGGCATTTCTGATTGCTAATTTTGTATGGCTGTGATTTACAAATTCAACTTTCTTTGAAGATCCAAATTCATTTCATTCTCTGGCCCAGCAAACTGGAACCAAATTTCTACCTACCCATGTATCCTGAATATTTGTTTCCTCTTGGTTTTAATAAAGTAGAAAATGAAACAAAACCACAAGAGGAAATATGCCTAGAAAAAAAACTGATAAAATCTGTGAAGAATGGTTTGTAAAAACGGAAACATTTCACATTTCACCAAAAATCTTCCATGTTGCTGTGGAAAATATTTTTTTTTAATCTAAATGCTTGCATTTAACAATCACTGATTGATTGCCATGCTAGGTACAAAAGGTGGGGAAATGCCTTTTCATTTAGAGATTTACAGTCTGATAGAAGAGGAAGGGACAAAAACCAATCTAAATTATATAATGGCCTGGACAGGTTCTTAGAAGTCTTCCTGGGAGAAATGACACTTTAAAAAAAAAAATAGGGCCAGATGTAGTGGCTCATAACTGTAATCCCAGCACTTTGGGAGGCCAAGGCAGGCAGATCACCTGAGATTAGAAGTTCAAGACCAGCCTGGCCAACATGGTAAAACCCTGTCTCTACTAAAAATACAAAACTTAGCTGGACATGGTGGCACACGCCTGTAATCTCAGCTACTCGGGAGGCTGAGGCATGAGAATTGCTTGAACCTGGGAGGCAGAGGTTGCAGTGAACTGATATCATACCACTGCACTCCAGCCTGGGTGACAGTGAGACTCTGTTTTAAAAAAAAAAAGAAAAAGAAAAAAAATAGAGACAGGGCCTCACTATATTTGCCAGGGTGGTCTCAAACTCCCGGCCCCAAGCAATCCTCCCACCTCGGCTTCCCAAAGTGCTGGCATTACAGGTGTAAGCCACCATGCTTGGTCAAGTTGACACTCGAGTTGACCAAGTCTTGAAGCATTAACGTAGGTTTCCAGTGGGAAAAGCTAAATTATAACGGTGAGGATGGGGAGAACAGATTCAAGAGAGATTAAGGAGGTAAAATCCACAGAACTTGACTGATCTGCTATGAAGGTGGAGGAGAAGTAATTGAGGCAAACATCTGGGTTCCTGGCTTGTGGCAAAAGGTATCTGGTGGTATATCTCACAGAACAGAGACCATTGGAACAGGGGCTATTTAGAAGTCAAGGTGATGGTTTTGTTTGAGATATGTTGGTCTAAGGTGTCCAAGAGTCTTTTAGTGTAAGAGTATAGGAGTCAATCTGCTACGTGCTGGATCTGAGCTCACGAAATACGTATGAGCTAGAATCAAATGTAGAGTCGTTTAAGCTATACCAGCAGTAGCTAAATCTATGGCTCTGGTTGAGGCCTCCCAGGGGCAGTGAGATGAACATTAGGTAGGGAGCCGCATTAGGAGGTGCCAACATGGGGGGCATGAGCCAGACAGCTGGGAGAGCAGGTTCTCCAAAGCCCAGGAGAGAGTGGTCAACATATCACAAGCCAAAAGGACTGCTATGGACTGAATGTTTGTGTCCCCCGCTCCCCAAATTTATATGTCGAATTCCTAATCCCTAATGTAATGGTAATAGGAGGCAGGACCTTTGGGAGGTGCTGTGGGTTGAATGTATGCATTCTTCTGAAATTCTTTGGTAGAAACCCAATAGCCAATGTAGTAGTAGTATGAGGTGGGGTCTTTGGGATTGTTATTAAGTCATGAGTGTTCTGCCCTCATGAATGGGATTAGTGCTCTCATAAAAGAAGTTAAAAGGAGTATCCTAACTCTTTTTGCCCTTCCATCTTTTCCATCAAATGAGGTCACAGTGTTTGTTCCCTCTGGAGTATGAGACAAAAAGATGTCATCTTGGAAGCAGAGAGCTGCCCTCACCAGACACAAAACCTGCCGATGCCTTGATCTTGGACTCCCCAGTCTCCAAATATATAAATTTCTGTCATTTATATATTACCCAGTTTGTGGTATTCTGTTATAGCAGCAGGGACAAAGATAGGAGGTAATTAGATCCTGGGGATAGGGTCCTTATGATGAGATTAGCGTCCTTATAAGAAGAGACAAGGCCAGGCATGGTGGCTCACACCTGTAATCCCAGCACTTTGGGAGGCTAAGGTGGGTGGATCACAAGATCAGGAGTTTGAGACCAGCCTGGCCAACATGGTGAAACCTTGTCTCTACTAAAAATAAAAAAATTAGCCAGCCATGGTGGCAGGTGCCTGTAATCCCGGATACTCAGGAGACTAAGGCAGGAGGATTGCTTGAACCCAGGAGGTGGAAGTTGCAGTGAGCCAAGATTGCCCCATTGCACTCCAGCCTGGGCAACAAGAGCGAAACTCTGTCACAAAAAAAAGAATAAATACATATAAATAAATAAATTCTCTCACTGATGCAATTTTTGCAAAGTTGGTTTCACTGGCCCTCTCTCCACCAGCCTTCTCAAAGCCAATGTGAGTCCCACTGAGCCCCAGAGAACTAAATCCTATCAGGTGCAGTGGTGGGTGCTGTAACTGCCCAGTAGGTTCTCCTTACCCACTGCCTAGACACAGCTGGTTTATTACGACAGAGGAATTATGGAAAAAGAGTTTAATTCATGCAGAGCCAGCTGTATGGGAGACCTGAGTTTTATTATTATTCAACTCAGTCTCCCTGAAAACTCTGGGATTGGGGTTTTTAAGGACAACTTGGCAGGTAAGGGACCAGGGAGTGGGGAGTCCTGATTGGTCGGGTGGGAGATGAAATCACAGGGAGGGAGTGAAAGCTGTCCTCTTACGCTGAGTCAGTTCCTGGGTGGGGGCCACAAGACCAGATGAGCCCCATTACCAATTTGGGTGGTATCAGTTAGTGCATCGGAATGAAGGGTCTGCAAAATATCTCAAGCACTGATCTTAGGTTTTACAACACTGATGTTATTCCTAGAAGCAATCTGGGGAGGTTCAGAATCAGGATGCATGACTCCTAAACCATAATTTCTTTTCTTTTCTTTTTTTTTTTTTGAGACAGTCTTGCTTGTCGCCCAGGCTGAAGTGCAGTGGCACGATCTCTGCTCACTGAAACCTCTGCCTCTCGGGTTCAAGCAATTCTCCTGCCTAAGCCTCCAGAGTAGCTGGGATTACAGGTGCCTGCCACCACACCCAACTAATTTTTGTATTTTTAGTAGACATGGATTTTCACTACATTGGTCAGGCTGGTCTCAAATTCCTGACCTCATGATCTACCGACCTTGGCCTTCCAAAGTGCTGGGATTATAGCCAATAGGGGAATGACATAGCAGTAGCGGCAACCTACATCAGGAATAAGAACTCCTTCCCCTCCCCTGTTCAGGTATGCGTTTACAATTGCTCCATCCATGAGATGTACCTATCTAGAGAAGTAAATTGCCTTGCCAAGAAAATTTATATTCAAGTGCTACTTCTTTTGCGACACCGAAGTTTTACATATAATAGTGCAGTGGCGTGATTTCAGCTCATAGGTGTGCACCACCATGCCCATCTGTTTTATATTTTTTTTTAGTAGAGATGAGTTTCCTCATGTTGCCCAGGCTGGTCTTGAACTCCTGGGCTTTAGTGATCTGCCTACCTCAGGCTCCTAAAGTGCTGGATTAAAGCATGAGCCATTGAGCCTGGCCTGAAAGGCAGCTTCTTGCATGACTCAGCTTTTCACTTAATTTTTTTCTTTTGGCATAGTGAATTCGTGTCCCAAGTGTTTACTTTCCTTTCACAATACTTTATTTTGTTTTATCCTTGTAACAAACCATGGGAGGTAGGAATTATTATTCCTATTTTCCAGACATGGAAATTGAGGCTCAGGATATAGATTTAACAAGCGCCCTGATGGTGATTCAATAACCTATTATTGAATCAATACAAGTTTTCCATCAATTCTATATTATTCACTGAATATAAAGAAAGTAGTATTCTGAATTTTTATACAACAGATTCTTGTAAGACTGGTCTGAGAAAGCTTCTGGAGCTAGTTTCATCAATCCAGTTTACCAGGCAGGACATGTCAGCACCAGGGCCCCAACTCCAGCTCTGTCCCAGCCTCTCCGGTCAAAGGGCAGCAGGCCTGGGAGAAGCACCTGAATACACATTGAACCTGGACTGTGCTTGAGAGCATCAAGGGCACAGAGTCATGATCTTTGAGGGCAGGCAATGGCATTGATTACTTCCACTGCTTCTGTTAAGTGATTCAGGATAACAAAATTCTGATAATAGGCCTGGTATTAAACTGAAGAAGAAGGGCATCTTTTGATCATCCAGACAGTGTGGACTTCTCTCACTTCTCTGAGCACCCTACTCTTCACTTCCTTTCCTTAACTGCTGACCACAAAACTCTATTCCTCATCGCATCACCTTTTTTTTGATCCTGCTTCTTATGTCATCCAAGTCAGAGCTCCAGCGTCATCTTTAACCCATCATCTCCCTCACCTCCATCCGCAAGTACTAGCACGTTTCCCTTCTCAATACCTCCCGCACCCAAAATGTGTTCCCTCCCACACATCCTTTGAGCAGGCCTTGTGTTAGGCCATTCTTGCATTGCTATTTAAAAAAAAAAAATACCTGTGCCAGGCACAGTGGCTCATACCTGTAATCCCAGCATTTTGGGAGGCTGAGGTGGGTAGATCATCTGAGGTCAGGAGTTCGAGACTAGCCTGGCCAACATGGTGAAACCCCATCTCTACTAAAAAAATATAAAAAATTAGCCAGGTGTGGTGGCTCACATCTGTAATCCCAGCTACTCAGAAGGCTGAGGCAGGAGAATCGCTTGAACCCAAGAGGCGGAGGTTGCAGTGAGCTGAGATCGCACCACTGAACTTCAGCCTGGGCAACAAGAGTGAAACTCTGTCTCACACACACACACAAAACCCTGAGACTGGGTAATTTATTAAGAAAGAGACTTGTGGCCAGGCATGGTGGCTTACACCTGTAATCACAACACTATGGGAGGCCAAGGCAGGCTAATCACTTAAGGTCAGGAGTTCAAGACTAGCCTGGCCAACATGGCAAAACTCTGTCTCTACTAATATACAAAAATCAGCCGGGCATGGTGGTGCATACTTGTAATCCCAGCTACTCAGGAGGCTGAGGCAGGAGAACTGCTTGAATCAGGGAGGTGGAGGTTGCAGTGAGCTGAGATCACGCCACCCACTGCACTCCAGCCTGAGCAACAGAGCAAGACTCTGTCTCAAAAAAAAAAAAAGAAAGAAAGAAACAAAGAACGAGGTTTGTATGGCTCCTAGTTCTTCAGGCTGTACAAGGAGGGCTCCCGCACGTGTGTCTGGTGAGAGCCTCAGGAAGTTTACAATCATGGCGGAAGGCAAAGAGAGAGCAGGCAATGTGACCTGAAGAGAGTGGGGACAACAGAGAGCGGTGGGTGGTGCCAGACACCTTAAACAAAGCACACAGATCTCCTATGAACTCACTCATCAACACCAAGGGGATGGTGCCGAGCTATTCATGAGGGGTCCATCCCTATGAGCCAACACCTCCCATCAGGCCCCACCTCCAACACTGGGGATTACATATCAACATGAGATTTGGAGAGGACAAACATTCTGGTTAACTCCTCGCTAGACTGCTTGTAAAAATCGTCCCAATTATTCCCCTCTCTGTATCCAGGCTCCTTTGTGAGGTGCCTCTGCAGCGTCCGTCATCAAGAGATGGAGTCTATCATCACATCTGCCAAATCTGGACTGGCCTGGGATTTGCTTTGACCAATAGAATGTGCTGGAAGTATGTTCTGAGCCTGCGCCTCAAGAGGCCCGCAGTGACTACTGGATCTCTTAGATCCTTATCCAATCACCGTGTCAACTAGAACTTCATTTTTGGATATAAATAAAATGACATAACATGAGGTTTGGGATATGATCTCCTGGGCAGCCTCTGAGGAGGGGCTGGATGGAATAAACCAGAGGTCCTGGGGCATTCACCCCTCATAGTGAACCTTGACGGTTGGGAAAGGGAAACAGGAGGGACCCGGACAGATGCTTTCCCTCCTTTCTGGCTCTGTGAACCGCTCTGCTCCTCTCTGCAGCCCTCTCTGTGGGTGGCTGCATGCTTGCCTGCTGAGGAACGTGCTGCGTCTCTTCATAGCTCATGGCAAAGCCGTGGCCAGGAAGTATCCCTACAGCAAATTTAGCGTCTTTCTCTGCTTCACTTCTTTTCTCTCACCGTCTCCATCCCTAGCTTGCACCCCTAAACCCAGTTGTTCAGGTCCTAACCTTTGCCTCAGGTCCTGCTTCCCAGAAGACAAGACCAGGGCAACGGCTGACATACTTTGCGTCTAATTCAGATGCTTCGCTTCCCCCTCCTCAGAAGCCAAGAAATCCCAGAAAGGACATGCATTCATTTTCTGTGGCCACTGTAACAAGTTGTCGCAAACTTAGTGGCTTAAAACAGCACAAATGGCCGGACCCAGTGCCTCACACCTGTAATCCCAGCACTTTGGGAGGCTGAGGCAGGCGGGTCATGAGGTCAGGAGCTCGAGACCAGCCTGGCCAATATGGCGAAATCCCATTTCTACTAAAAATACAAAAATTAGCCAGGTGTGGTGGTATGCACCTGTAGTTCCAGATACTCAGGAGGATGAGGCAGGAGAATCACTTGAACCCAGGAGGCAGAGGTTGCAATGAGCCAAGATTGTGCCATTGCACTCCAGCCTGGGCAACAGAGCGAGACTCCATCTCAAACAAAAGAACGCCAACAACACGGTTTACTCTCTTCCAGCTCTGAAGGTCAGAAGTCTGAAATCAGTTTCTTTGAGCCAAAATCAAGGTGCGAGCAGGGCTGTTTCCTCCTGGAGGCTCTGAGAGGAGAATCCATTCCTTTGCCTTTTTCAGCTTCTGATGTCCCTATTCCTTGGCTGTGGCTCTTTCCATTTTCAAAGTACGTCACTCCAATCTCTGTCTCCATTGTCGCACTGTCATCTCCTCTTCCACAGGCAAACCTCCCTCTGCTTGCCTCTTCTAAGGACTCTTGTGATGCCACTTGCAGCCTACCCATGTAATCCAGGATAACCTCCTCATCTCAAGATCCTTTACTTAACTCCCTCTGCAAAGTGTCTTTCACTATATGGGTTAACACTCACAGGTTGCAGGCAGTAGCACCTGGGCATCTCTGGGCCATTATCCAGCCTCCCACAGCCCATATAGTCTTTTTGCACCCATACATTCACACCCAAGTGTAACGATCCAGTTAGCTCTCAAAGAGTTCTCTGGAGTAGGTTTCTACCATAGATAGTATCAGGTGCTTATGTAAAAATGAAAGGCTAGGTTTACCACACAATTCATAGTTAATTTGAACAAACATTCTATCTCATGCTCTCATTGTTTAAATAAATGAAACCTCTGAGAATTAAGTTGTCTCTTGTTATCACAACATACAACAAAGATGTGGCAATTACCTAGAGAATTCCACCAATGTGGACATCAGATCCCCTGATTTTATCTGGCAAGCCTGTTTATTTTACCCTATCTTTTTCTCCTTTACTGCTGGTGAGGGCCAACTGGTCCTGAGACAATAACTTTTCATGGTTTCTAATTAGAAATTAGAGCTTAATGCACTAAATTGATATCATACATAATCTCCTTTATGACCCAATTTTAAGACTTACAGGAAATTCACTAGGCACCAAAAAGAAATTGAACGCAGATCAGCAGATTACCCAGTTGTCTAGATCTTATTTTCTCGGTACTTTATTCTCAAAAAAATCTTATTCTTGATTTAGCCAATTTAAGTATGTAGAACATGGGGCAGGGGGGAGAATTGTGATGACAGTCTAGTTTTAGGGCATTGATTTGTGTTATAAAAAATATATCTTTTCAGAAAGAATGTGTTTGTTCTTTTATTCAGTCAATACATATTTATTAATTTTATTGCTATGCCAGTGTCTTAGTCCACTCATGCTGCTATAAAGGAATACCTGAGGCTGGGGTGGTGCCATGTTGGCTAGAGTGGTGCCATATTTTCTGGGATACCGCCATGCTGGCTGGGGTGGTGCCATGTTGGCTGGGGTGGTGCCATTTGGCTGGAGTGAGCAGAGAAAGACGTGTCTGAGAGGAGACTGAATAAATGAGAGCACAAGCTTGTACACGTCTGGGATAAGACCAAAGAGACCTAAGGATTGAGCCACGAGCACCAGGAAACACAACAGCCCTGAAGCAACTGTGATGAGATTTGAGGAGACGTAGGCCGGGTACAGTGGCTCATGCCTGTAATCTCAACACTTTCGGAGGCCAAGGCAAGTGGATAACTTGAGGTCAGGAGTTCGAGACCAACCTGGCGAACATGATGAACACCTGTCTCTACTAAAAATACAAATTTTAGCCGGGCGCGGTGCTTCTCGGTGCAGAGTATATGGGACTGGATGCCCTTTTAGTCGGGCTTGGCTGGTCCCATCCCCACAAGGAGAACAGCAATTGGAAGCACTGAGGACTGAGAGTTTCACAGAAAGCACAGCTGAACCCAGGAAGACCTAGCTCTGTGGGTAAGAAGCGTCCACCGAAGGAAAACCAAGAAACAGAAAAAACTTCATCACCAACAAGCTGGGCGTCCACTCAGAGACCCAATCTGAAAGTTGGCAATTACAAAGACAACAGGTGGATAAATCCACAAAGATGGGAAGAAACCAGTGCAAAAAGGCTGAGAACACCCGAAATCAGAATGCCTCTCCTCCTACAGGGAATCGCAGCTCCTCATTAGCAAGGGAACAAGGCCTGACCGAGAATGAGTGTGATGATCTGTCAGAATCAGGCTTCAGAAGGTGGATAATAAGAAACTTCTGTGAGCTAAAAGAACATGTTCTAACCCAATGCAAAGAAACTAAGAACCTCGAAAGAAGATTTAATGAAATGCTAATGAGAATAGACAACTTAGAGAGAGGAATATAAATGAATTGATGGAGCTGAAAAACACAACACGAGAACTTCACGAAGCATGCACAAGTTTCAACAGCCGAATTGACCAAGCAGAAGAAAGGATATCAGAAGTTGAAGCTCAACTCAATGAAATAAAATAAGAAGGCAAGATTAGAGAAAAAAGGGTAAAAGGAATGAACAAAGTCTCCAAGAAATATGGGACTACGTGAAAAGACCTAATCTATGTTTGATAGGTGTACCTGAATGTGACGAAAAGAACGAATCCAAGCTGGAAAATACTCTTCAGAACATTATCCAGGAAAACTTCCCCAACCTAGCAAGGCAGGCCAATATTCAAGTCCAGAAAATACAGAGAACACCACAAAGATATTCCTCAAGAAGAGCAACCCCAAGGCACATAATCGTCAGATTCACCAGGGTTGAAATGAAGGAGAAAATGCTAA
>CAUYQU010020707.1:0-39762 GCA_963574635.1 Cheracebus regulus | reverse complement strand
CTTTTTTCAAAGTTATTAGTTTCTTTGCATTGGTTTAGAACATATTCTTTTAGCTCACAGAAGTTTCTTATTATCCACCTTCTGAAGCCTAATTCTGATGATTCTTCACACTTGTTTTCCATCAAGCCTTGTTCCATTACTAATGAGGAACTAGTGTCCTCTGTAGAAGGAGAGACTTTCTGATTTTGAGTGTTCTCAGTTTTTTTACGGTGGCTTCTTGGCATCTTTATAGTTTAATCCATCTGTCATCTTTGTAATTACCAACTTTCAAATTATGTCTCTGAGTGGACATCCAGCTTGTTAATTCCCAGCTCTGGAATCTATGTAATTTTCCCTGTGGCGATCTGTAACACTAGCTAAAACAGCAGCGTTAAAATTCGTGGTGCTTTTCTGCCTGGAGGTCTCCAGTCTGCTTCAGTCCCTTTTTCAATCAGCTGGATGGACTGCTCTGCCTACACAGAGCTCCAAACATCATCCAAAAGGAGACTCAGTCCCGTTTACTCCGCACCAAGAGCCGCCGAGCCGAGGCACCAGCAAAAAAGCCACACCAGCCAAAAGGGTTGTGCTGGCGACCCGTGGGGCTCCTCTGCTGGGAATGTCCTGGTCTGTGGACAGCAAAAATTTATCGGTAAGTGTGGTGTCCAGTGGCTCTCTGTGCTTTTACTGGGAGCTGCAATCCTGAGCTGCTAGTGATCGGCCATCTTCTAGTATAAAGTTTTAAAAAGTATGTACAGAAGAATACAAATATTAGGATAGTGGTAACCTATAGGTAGGGAGAAGAAGGAGGCCGAGGATTGGGATGTAGGGTAGTAGCTAATTTAATATTTGTTCTGTTGCATTTCTGTGTATCTGGAAAAAATCACAATAATAAAATAAATAAGCTATACCATGCCCACACATTAAATCATCCAATGTCATTTACAATTTTTCTCCTGCAAAGCTTCCTTGTTAATCTTTTCCTTATTCTAAGTATCAGGAAGTGCTTATTCCATTGAGAATTTAGCAGTGTCTTCCTTTGAATATGCATTTAACTCCAGAGTCCCCTTTTGTATATCTATTCCCTAACCCAAAGGAGGTGATGAGGATGGAGCATCGAGGTAACAGTTTGGGGAATTTGAACCACTTGCTCACCAGAATAGAAAAGCCCTGTGAGAATTCTAAAGGATGAATGTAATAGCGGAAGGCAGAGAGAAGTAGGGTTAGATGAGAAAGATGATCAGCGGGGAGAAGTTAAAGAAAGAAATATAAAGATAGAAACATCAGAAACGAGGTCATTTTATTATTGTTAGTGGTGTTACTAAGCAAATTACAGAGGTGGTGAACTGATGATGCCTACTGATATAAATAGACCAGAGCAAAACAAGGCTGAAATATCCAAGACTCTTGGTATTTGAGATTTGATCATTAGACTGTGTTTTTTTTTAAAGTATGTGACATTTTAGATGCTTCCTAATAACAAAAAGTTTGAACACAGTAAATTTATTATTTTTGTACAATGAATTAGTGTAAAAGTAATTGTCTAAAAATAGATTTTCCATAAAAGTAGACATTTACAAGTAACTCTAAGAAATTTATTGAAAAAGTACATTTTTAAACAATGCCCAATAATTCATTTTGTTTCCTTCTCCTTTGACAATATGCAGCATTTAATGAATGAGTTTCTAAACATTTCAGTGAAAGATAAAAGTATGTTCATATATGTTACTCAGATCTTCTTTGCAATTTCAGTTTGTAAAACTGATATTCATATAAGCATTAGAACACACTTTGAAAGATTCATATTTCTGGAGTTGGCTGTCAACCCAACCAAGGATGCTGTGAGGCTTTCTTTCAGATGTGTCATTAAATGCATGTGGAGGGCAGAAGCTCCACAGTGTAACTGCAGTGTCAGGATATGCTGGGTGACATAGATTGAAACATTAAAATCAAGGCAGAAGTAATAATAATGATCAAGACATCAGGATTTTAGTCAATTAATATTTTCAGAATAGCATGAAAAATGACTATCTTTCAAAACACACAAAATCTGCTTGATAAATATAACCAATGATTTGATTTAAAAATTAAAGATAAAAATCATACTTAAAAAATAAGCCAAACAGTGATTTTGCAAACTTGCAACTTAGAGGAAAAATTAATTCTTCAATGATTGGAATACATTTAAATTAAGTTGGAGCCTAACACTGACTCTAATTCCTACTCTTAGCCAAACATTAATCCTTACCCTGTAAAATAATATTTGCATATTATTATACTGCCTCATGAGCTTACTTTCCTTTCTGTTTCTCCTCAGAAGTGAAGAAACACTTCCATGTAGGGAGCCTCTTAAAATACTTATTATGCATATTTACTCAATAAAATAAAATAGCACTCCTCCAGTATAATGCGTAGCTTACAAAATCTTTAGCATTACTCCCAAATGTTGCAACCACACTTGTGGACAAGTACCCAGTTATTGGAAGGAGTTTTGACATTCTGGTCTGAAGAGCAGACATTTGGAGGCAGCTATGACTTTCAGCAATGCTCCAAGGTTTCCTTTTATTGTGTCCCTCACTGCCCCGTCCCAGACACCATGTATGTATTTTTGAAATGCCACTGTAGCCAGTGCCTCTAATTTTGGTGGAACTTCAGAATGTAGGAAGGGTCCTTCAAAGCAAGAGAAATACTGTTGGCAGATAGCGTCCTGCAGGGCTGCTAAACTTAAGTCACAGTAGCCAGCTTCCCATGGTCCCTATGAATAGAGTTTGCAAAATGAATACATTGCCTTTTGGAACCCACCATTTACCTCTCAAGAGGTGATTTGATAAGACAGTAACAATAGTTTTCTCTCTTGGCTATTTAGCGGAGGACTGACATCTCAAAGTCCTGACCCACAGTTGCTAGAATATTTTAAAGTAATGCTTTTACATGCAATCAATAGAACTGCCTTTCCGTGGAGCCCAGTCTTCAATGCCTCTTGATGGTCTGTGATTATGAGTCGCTTGGTGATGGCTGTTGGCCCCTGATCAGACACTCCGTTCGTTGAGCAAGTGCACTTCACTCATGCTGAAGTCCCCAGCTAAGTAAAGCCAATTAGTTGTCCAGCTAATTGGCCTGAAAAACCCTGCATTCTCATTCAGCATTGCATGTAATGGGAATAAATTACCCCTTTCTGTGCACCACAAAAAGAACTTTTTAATCTAAATTTTGCATTTCTATCATCCTGTCTTAAATCGCATCTAGTTGTTTGTACACGTACCTCACCATTTAACCACTCAATTTCCAAATAGTATTGATGTTAATTATTATGTCTCTGACACCTAGCACATGGTGCCTGGAATATATATCAAACATTGCTTAATTATTGTGTATTATAGAAGAAATAACTTTCACTTTATAAAAGGCAGAATAATTTGAGAGCACTGTCTGGTGCCATATGGAGATATATTTAAAATTTCATATGTTATAATAATACAATTAAAACATGTTATTAATGCATATATGTGAGGGGAAGGGTTTTGAGTGAGATGAGCTATCAGGAGAAAGACTTGTATGGAAATACACTGGAAATTAACAAGAGGTGGGAGCAATCCAGCATGAGTAACTTGGTGGGTGTCCCAAACAGAGGTACATTAGAAGCAGATAAAAGGTTTTTTCTGTTAAGTTGACCTGTGCATCCTCAAAGAGCTTCAGATAGCAAGATCTCTAGGTTCACTTCAACAGTCCTTGTTCCCTGAAGCAGCTAGGGCAAGATGCTAGCTTATATAGGAACTTAGTCAAGCTTCTCTGTAATTAGACACAGCTTTCACAACCTGCTAACTCAACTGCAAAGGATAAGGGTTTATTGTAAGTCTTCCTCCAGAGAACCATAGAAACTGCTGGGAAAAGGAAAGATTGAAAATTTAAAACAAGGTAGCTTCAAACTCAAGGAAGTTGAGATTTTGTCATAAGTTCAGTGCATGGACTTTGTTGTCTGACACATCATGGTTGAACATCATTCTATTACTTAGTTGATTTTGACCTAAAGCAAGTTTATTGTCTTCCTTTCTTCATCTAGAAAATAAAAATGATGGCTGGGCATGGTGGCTCACACTTGTAATCCCAGCACTTCGGGAGGCCGAAGTGGGTGGATCACCTGAGGTCAGGAGTTCGAGACCAGACTGGCCAACATGGTGAAACTCCATGTCTTCTTTAAAAAATACAAAAATTAGCTGGTTGTGGTGGTGAGTGCCTGTAATCCCAGCTTCTTGGGAGGCTGAGGCAGGAGAACTGCTTGATCTGGAAGGCGGAGGTTGCAGTGAGCCGAGATCGTGCCATTGCACTCCAGCCTTGGGGACAAGAATGAAATTGTCTTGAAAGGAAAGGAGAGGAGAGGAGGGGGAGGGGAGGGGAGTGGAGGGGAGGGCAACAGAATTTCCCCCGTTTTAAAGGTTTAATATAGTATTCCCTTGTATGTATTACCGCATTTTCTTTATTTATTCATCAGATGTTGGACATGTAAGTTGCTTCTATATTTTAGTTGTTGTGAAGAATGCTGCAGTAAACATGGCTGTGTAGATCTCTCTTTGACATACTGATTACATTTCATACGTAATGCCCAGGAATTTTAGTTGTGCTGAGTGGGAAGAAGAGGGAATGATATGTCTATTCTATCATCCCCAATGTCTTGTATTTTTATTTGCTAATTCTGGCAATCCTACTAAGTTGTCACAGAACTCTAGGCTGTCCATATCTAGAATTCTTATTTTTAAAAAATCTGATGTGTTCAGGTCACTATTTTAAGAGTGTCTATTATTCCTAATTGAATACCTTTCATAACTCATATATATGAGTTATATATAATAATTAAAATATGTTTAAGTGTTATATATATTACATATATATAACTCATACATATGCAAATATTGCATAAATGTTACATATATGAGTTGTGAAGTATACTAAATTAGTAATAACAGACACTCATATTTATACAAACATTGCATGAATGTTCAATGGGAGACTTTAAAGAAATTTATCTTTTTTGGCATGTCAACAAATTATTTTAGAATCCAACTTAGGGTGTTTTTGTGAAAAAGTTTGTAAGTATGGCATTAAAAGTACCTTAAAATATTTATTTTCATGTTAAACCCTAGCAAATATTGAAAAAGGTAAACTATTTTGTGTTTGATCCCCTGTAAATCAACATTAAACATTTCTAACATTTATGTTCATGTCTACTTTATTAAATTCTTTCTAAACAAGAACCAGATATGGAATGATGTGCTTTTGCATTTTAGTTCATTTAATCCTGATGATTCTACAAAGCAGTTATCCCCATTGTCTGGGTAAAGTGTCTGAGATGTTAAGTGACTTGCTAGAGTGTCACAGCCAGTGTTAGATCTCTCTGATACCAACCTGTGCCACATGCTTGACTACATTCTATTTCCTCCTGTGGGCAGAGATGAGCTCATATGTACTCACTTCACCTTTTCTCACTAGCCCTCCCTTTTTACCATGCTGGCTTATTCTGATGTGTTTATCCAATGCCCCTTATGAACTCTTTTCTTGGAGCTTCTATTTTCTTCTACTTCTGGGCCACTGTACTCAATGAGAAGCTTCCTCCCTTATTAAGATGTTCTACTCGGTTAAAGCTTTGTGGCAGTGTTAATAAAACAAGGTCTAAATAATAAGTTATTTTGTGTTTGGGATTTCATATTGAAAAATAAAATATTTCTTACTATTTATTTATAATTTAACTAAAGTTAAGTGGCAGTTTCAATGATACCTGGGATACATCTAACCTAGCTTAGTTGTAAACTTGCTGCTCTGTTTAAATAATTGGAAATTTAGGATGTTATTTTCTAATAATTGAGAGCAAGAACAAGTGGAAATGAGAAGCATGAAGTGGAGCTGGATGAAAAATTTATAATTCCAAAATCACTGCCTTACCCAGTGAAAACGGACAGGAAGTCTGCTTATACAGGAAGTGAGATTTGTTGAGCAGTGGGGTGAATTATTTGGGCTCTGAGATATTCTACTAGAAATATGATGCTTAGCAGGAATAAGCAGGCAGCTATGCTCTGCTTTGAACCAGTCAAACCTAGGCTGAGTATCTGCCCTAACACACTCCAGCTCCTACAAGTTGTAGAAAATCTGATTTTCCCCAACTAAAATGTGGATAGCAGTACTTAACTTGCACTTGTGCAGATTAAATGAGATAAAATCTGCAAAGGATTTGCCACATTATTGTTATGCAATAAAAAGCAATTACTGTTACAGGGCGAACTTTACCTGGATTATTTCTGGATGCCCGCTGGACTAGATTTTAGGTTCTCACTTTTTAATTTGCATACGTTTGCATCTCATTTATATGTTATCTGTAATACTCTTGTGCTTAGTCAGTGGAGTCACCTACTTTTGCACTGATTAAGTTAAAGACTGGGGAAAACTGGAGACAAAGCATTGTGCTTAGGCACTTTTGTACAAATTGTCTGGGTTATACTATATCCCTATACTTTTAAAATTGTGCAAAAGAAGGCACATATAGTTAACTGAGGAACTTGGGCTAAAACCCAAAAGTCTGGAAGGAGTGAAAGATTCTTTTTTATGATTATTTACTTTCTTTTATATGTAGTTATTAAGGATCTTGACCTCCTCACTTACTGTCTGTATGCCCTTGATCAAGATTTTTAAATTCTCCACTTCTAAGGTTTTCATAAAGAAAATGAAAACAATAATAGTCCAAACAGTAGAGCTGTCAAAAAGAAATCATGCATTAAAAATGGAGCTCTGTGCTTTAAACAGAGTGGATGCTGATTTTCATGGTGTTGAAAATAGTTTTTTTATCTTTATTTTTTATTATACTTTAAGTTCTGGGATACATGTGCATAACAAACAGGTTTGTTACATAGCTATATATGTGCCATGGTAGTTTGCTGCACCCAGCAACCCATCAACTACATTAGGTATTTCTCCTAATGCTATCCCTCTCCTTCCCCACCACCCCCCAACAGGCCCCAGTATGTGGTGTTTCCCTTCCTGTGTCCATGCATTCTCTCATCAGTCTTATTCAACATAGCATTGGAAGTTCTGGCCAGTCAGGGCAATCAGGCAAGAGAAAGAAATAAAGGTATTCAAATAGGAAGAGAGGAAGTCAAATTGTCTCTGTTTGCAGATGACGTGATTGTATATATAGATAACACCATCGTCTTAGCCCAAAAACTCCTTAAGCCGATAAGCAACTTTAGCAAAGTCTCAGGATACAAAATCAATATGCAAAAATCACAAGCATTCCTATACACCAATAATAGAGAGCCAAATCATGAGTGAACCTCCATTCACAACTGCTATGAAGAGAATAAAACACCCATGAATACAACTTACAAGGGATGTGAAGGACCTCTTCAAGGAGAACTACAAATCACTGCTCAAGGAAATAAGAGAGGACACAAACAGATGGAAAAACATTCCATGCTTATGGTTAGGAAGAATCAATATAGAGAAAATGGCCATACTGCCCAAAGTAATTTACAGATTCAATGCTATTCCCATTAAGCTCCAATTGACTTTCTTTACAGAATTAGAAAAGCTACTTTAAATTTCATATAGAACCAAAAAAGAGCCCGGATAGCCAAGACAATCCTAAGCAAAAAGAACAAAGTTGGAGGCATCATGCTACCTTACTTCAAACTATACTACAAGGCTATGGTAACCAAAACAGCATGGAACTGGTCCCAAAACAGACAGACCAATGGAACTGAACGAAGGCCTCAGAAATAACACCACACATCTACAACCATCTGATCTTTGACAAACCCAACAAAAATAAGCAATGGAGAAAGAATTTTCTATTTAATAAATAGAAATAGCAGGAATAATCTCAATGTCTCAGAAGTGGTGGGTGGGGATAAGCATCATAAGCTATTCTGTCCATACTGGCATCGTGAAGCCGGAGGCAGTTCCCCAGTCCCAGGCCCCCGGTGGGGCTCCCGCCGCTGCCTTCCCCTGCAGTCCCCAACCCGGGACCCGGCCTCTGGCTGCGGCGATGGCTCCTCGGAACGAGGTGCCGTGGTTCCCTGGACTCAGCCAGACACTGGGAGGCACACAGAATTTAATAAATGGTGTTAAGAAAACTGACTATTCATATGCAGAAAACTAAAATTGGACCCTTTCCTTATATGTTATATAAAAATCAACTCAAGATGCTTTAAAGACTTGAACACAAGATATAAAATCATAAAAACTGTAGAAGAAAACCTAGGGAATACCATTTAGGACATGGGCAATGGGCAAAAACTTCCTGAGTAAAACACCAAAAGCAATGGCAACAAAAGCCAAAATTGACAAATGGGATCTAATTAAACTAAAGAACTTCTGCTCAGCAAAAGAAACTGTCATCAGAGTGAACAAGCAACCTACAGAATGGGAGAAAATTTTTGCAATCTATCCATCTGACAAAGGGCTAATATCCAGAATCTATCCATCTGACAAAAGGCTAATATCAAGAATCTACAAGGAACTTAAGCAAATTTACAAGAAAAAATAACCCCATGAAAAGGTGAGCAAAGGATATGAACAGACATTTCTCAAAAGAAGACATTTATGCGGCCAACAAACATATGAAAAAAGCTCATTGGCTGGGTACAGTGGCTCCCACCTGTAATCCCAGCACTTTGGGAAGCTGAGGCGGGTGGATCAAGAGGTCAGGAGATTGAGACCATTCTGGCCAACATGGTGAAACCCCCGTTTCTACTAAAAATACAAAAATTAGCTGGGTGTGGTGGCACGTGCTTGTAATCCCAGTTACTTCAGAGGCTGAGACAGGAGAATTGCTTGAACCCAGGAGGCGGAGGTTGCAGTGAGCCAAGATTACACCACTGCACACCAGCCTGGGCAACAGAGCAAGACTATGTTTCAGAAAAAAAAAAGAAAAAGAAATAAAGCGCATCATCACTGGTCATTACAGAAATGCAAATCAAAAGCACAATGAGATACCATCTAACTTCAGTTAGAATGGTGATCATTAAAAAGGCAGAAACAACAGATGCTGGAGAGGATGTGGAGAAATAGGGACACTTTTACACTGTTGAGAGTGTAAATTAGTACAACCATTGTGGAAGACAGTGTGGTGATTCCTCAAGGATCTAGAACCAGAAATATCATTGGACTCAGCAATCCCATTACTGGGTATATACCCAAAGAATTATAAATAATTCTACTGTAAAGATACATGCACACAGATGTTTATAGCAGCACTATTTACAATAGCAAAGACTTGGAACCAACCCAAATGCCAATCAATGATAGACTGAATAGAGAAAATATGGGCTTGGCGCAGTGGCACACCTGTAATACCAGCACTTTGGGAGGCTGAGGCAGGCGGATCATGAGGTCAGGAGATCGAGACCATCTTGGTCAACATGGTGAAGCCCCGTCTCTACTAAAAATACAAAAAAATTAACTGGGCATGATAGCACATGCCTGTAGTCCCAGCTACTCAGGAAGCTGAGGCAGGAGAATTGCTTGAACCCAAGAGCTGAGATCATGCCACTGCACTACATCCTGGGTGACAATGCGAGACTCTGTCTCAAAAAAAAAAAAAAGAAAAAAGAAAATGTGACACATATACGCTATGGAATACTATGCGGCCATAAAAAAGAATGAGTGTCCTTTGCAGGGACATGAATGAAGTGAGAAACTGTCATCCTCAGCAAACTAACATAGAAACAGAAAATAGTTCGAACTCTCTGAGATAAAATAATAAATAAATAGATGACACATAGGAGAAGGAGTCTGCTGAAGTTTTGCAAAATGGAAACAGAGAGATCAGTAACTGAGTTCAGCCCGTTCCTCCAGCAGGACATTAGCTGTTGCTGAATCCCAAGGTCTGGGGCCCAGCTCTGAAGGCTCAGCAACTAGTTTCTGTCAGAACATTGGGTTTGATGCGACTCAGGAGGACTGACTCTCTCTAACCACTGATTACTATCAGATGACGCCGACTTAAAGTCTCAATTTCTGTTCTATTCAACGAGGTGGGCAAACTGGGTGTTTTAAGTAGTACTTAGTTATTCTTCTATTAGCTTCTGTTTTCTTGTAACTATCTGTAACATTGGAATTAGAAATATAAATCTTCTCTTTTATCATTATCCTTTTCTAATTTATCTAGCTATGATTTCAGAACCTCATTCTCATTATAACATTTTTTTCTCACTCAAGCCCTATATCCCTCTCTTCTCCACCTTTACTACAGACATAATCTTATTTTATCTTACATCTAAGCCTACTGAAACAGAAGCCTGAGTCCACAATTTGCCCCTATGCAAATATAGGCCACAATGGTGCTCGATGAATTTTCTCTAAACATTTCTTTATCATGTCGCCTCCATATATATTGCCGCCTATATTCTGTTTCATCACATATAATCTCTTTTTCCTGGTTTTTGATGTCTCTCATAAAATGACCCCATATGCACACTTATTATTCAATACTTTCTCGTTTTTCAATAAATATTTATCCACCACTTTGTATATACTTGGGTCTGGGGATACAATGGTGAAAAATTTAGACATGCTTCCCTCCCTCAGCAAGCTCATAGTTTACATGAAAGGCAGATGATTAGAATTACACTGAAATGGGATCACTGTTGGATTAGTGATACACAAAAGAATCACCAGGGCAGGTAACCTAGCTGAGTTCTGGAAAGACCACTAAGTTTAAATGAGCTCTGAGCTGGTGTTGTAAGGAGAATATTTGTGGTAGCTTGGAGAGGGGACCAGACTGTTCCAGGCAGAGGAACAGCACATGTGAAGCCCCTGGGGTGAAAGGCATTTAGTGACCTGGAAGACTGGAGGAGTAAGCAGCACTAGATTGCACAGGGCAGTATTTTCACTGCCCGGGATGACATTCTATTCATCTATCAGCACTACGGTATTTTCTCTCTCTCATACCATGGATCACTTACATATTTAGCATATGAAAGAGAAGTTTAGAATGTTTGGTTATATTTGACAAGGCTTTTTAGAAACTTTAAATGTTAATTTAAATTCCAATTTTTTTAACACCCTTTCCCCATTTTCATAATATCTCACTTCATTTCTGACAAGTGAGATCATTTTCTACATTTGCTTGGGACTAAAAACTTGGCTCAAAAATCTCATGGAAATGCTATCTTCTTGAAATGGCCAAGTTCAAAAAGATGGTGAGAGGGTATGGCTCTCAGACTTCTCCCCCCTAATTAAGTTGTTTTTATCTGTCCAACAAATAGTCTCAAAGAGCTTGTACAGTTCTCCTTCTTCTTCTCCTCAGTAGGAAGATTGTTTGCAAATGGCATTTGATTTGCAAACTGGCTGCAGAATCCATATGCGTAAATACTTCCAAACAAAAATTGAATCTTTTTCAGGGTTGAGTTTAGATTTTTATTTTTATATTTTGCTCTTGAAATCTAATAAACTTGACACAGCCAGCCCAAGAAGATAACCCTGTTTAACAAAGCTTTTGGTTAGGAAGGTTTCATGACTTCTGGTTACAGAAGAGTCCTCTCTGGTGTTCGCCGGTGGTTTTGTCAAAGATGAATAAAGCTGAACATGAGTTAAAGTGATGAAAACAAATTTTCTTCAGTAGTGGTAACCATAAGGCAGACAGCTAGCTCCATTTCAATTCGCAAATTGTACAAAGGGAACGGACTTTTAAAAGAACGAATGACGGAATAGGGCAGGGCTCTGTAGGGCCATGGAAGTGAAAAAGTACAAAGGCTGGGCCCATGGAAATGCCATTAGATCAGCTGTGTCTGCTACCTGGCAATATGGAAGTGAGGATTTACCTTCTGCAGACTGGGAGACCCAGGCCCTATCCTTCCTGATGATTACATCTCAAAGGAATGACTTCCAGGTCCTTGAGAAAGACACTGCAGAGAATTGGGGTATGCATATTCATAATTGTAAGCCCCTTTTCGTAAATGTTCTAAGAGTGGTCAGGGGTCTATGTCAGGTGTTGGCTGGAACAAAGAGTAAATTCTTTGGACAGCCCTGAGCTTTTCTATGGAGCACAAAAGGGAGCTGGGTCACTCCAGCAATGTGACCCCATACTGCTAGAAGCCATATTCAGGCTAAGTATCTTATTTGGATAAGTTGCTACATCAGTTCTCAATTTCACCTGCAAGAACTCAACATTTAGTGTGGATGCATGTAAAACAAATCATTCTACAGTACTATAAATCTAAGCTCCTTATTTTTGAATTGCATGAATGCCCTTTAGTTATGCTGATATTGTAAACCATATTAAAATAAGCACAGTTTCTGGTTTTCTGGCATATGTTTATCTGAATATTTTTATAGTTTTATAAGCACTTTGAATATGACCTCTGGATTCTGAGGAAAAATAGAATTAAAAAGTATGTTTTGCTCAACAAGTTTGGACTACATTCAGTTATATCTGCTTTCTATCAGTGTTCACAGTATTGACTTAAAAAGTAAGGGGTTATCCTTTTTTACCAATTTTGTCGATGTCAAAATTGAACTGATTCACTATTGCTTCATTATACTCTTTAAAATTATTCTTTGAAATAATTCTTTCTGCTCTCTTATAATTTACATGCACTCAGAATAGATTTGTAAACTCTCCTCGATTAATTTTGTAGAAAATCAATCACCTCTGGACTCGGACTAGCCCTTAGCCTGATACCTCAAAATTATTTATTACTCAATTACAAGATTCTGAAGCAAATGTAAATGGCTCCAGAATTTTAAAATATGTTGATGATGATAATGACTCCCCATGAGACAAGCTGTCAAAGGAATGACTGTCACCTAAAATAAATGCTTCCTCAGGGGCATTTCAAATCACCAGGCTGAAATGCTGCATTTCAGACGCTATTCCAAAGTGCAATGTTTTGGAAAAGCAAGTTTCATTTGCAGACAGCCAGAAGTTCCACATCACTTCCGGAAGAGCCATGTTTTAGGGCACTGTTAATGATATTTAAAAGCCCATTTGCAATCACAGAAGGCAATAAATGACATTTATTTTGTAAATTAACGAGATGCTTTTACTGCTCAGACAGGCATCAATGTGCCCCCCCCCCCACACACACAGAGAGAGACAGTGAGAGACAGAGAGAGACAGAGAGAGAAGGAGAGAAAGACAGAAAGACATAAGAAGGAGGAGGGGAAGCAGAGGAAATATGTGACAATACAAACCCCTCCTCTTCAGGATATTCTCCACCACCGGTCCCTGTAGATGCTTTCCATTTTCTCCACGTCGCTCTGTAAGCCTGGCATGAACCCTGGCATGTGAAGCATGACAGATTAGAGGTTGCTAGGAGAGAGGTGTCAGAGTCTTCATGACCTGATTCCCTCCCTGCTCTGATATAGATTAGCAGAGTACTTGGCAAAGGCCACAGCAAAGCCATGAAGGAAGGCTTGGGTTGCCTCTCAAACTAAAGAACTCCTTTCTTCTGAGGTCCTGGCAGAGAGTAACGGGAAGATGCAGTGGAGGAAAACAGCAGTTATGATGACAAACACCAGCCTTATGATGAACTACAAAGTCAGGGACAAGGTGGTAAAACCTTACATGAACTATTTTCTCCCTTCCCATTTTATTTCATGAGGATCAGGGGTGGTGGTTAACATTTAGAGAAAGTATATTTGAATAGACATCAGCTCATGATGGTACATTAGATAATGCTGAGATCTGTGTGGCCCCTGCATTCGGCACACAATATTTCCATCCATTTAAAGGCCTCTGACACCCCAGTCAAAAGACAGGAGCAGACACGGAGGCGCAAAGGGAGGGACTGTCTTGTTTGGCCTCTGCTTGCCCCTCCCTTGTTTACTAACCACCTTCTCCATCCTTCTCTTTCAGTTTCTGTCTGAGCTCCTCACTGGGATCCTTGACTTCTGGCTTCTAGGATTTGTCAGTAGGAGGCCCCAGCAGTCAAGAGCGTGCAGTGGGGATGTCAAGGCGCTGACTTCCGGCTCCAGCCCGGTGGCCCCGTGGTTTGACAGCAGCTGCCTCCTTCACTGAGGTCCAGAGCGGCTCTCGGGGGTCGGGGCTCCAGCCGCTGCTCTTGCATCCATCGCTTGCCCCTTTCCACCCAAGCCAGCCCTGAGGGCTCTAGATTCCTGTGTGCTCTCCTCAAGCTGCTCGCACCCTGCGGATGGACCGCACAGCCATCCTGTGTGTTGGCTGCTTAATTCCAGCTAATACATTCTCAGTCCACAGAGTCCCTGTAGTGGAAAGACACACGTGCAAGAGGAAAATAAGCCTATTTTAAAGGTCTTCAAATTGACTTTCTCCAATATCAGAGAGAAAAAAAAAATCTTTCCAAGAACTAGACTTATGGTGGGGGAAATATCTGTGAAAGTCACTTAAAAACTTCAAACTGCCATGAACAGGCTGTGACCAGTTTCCTATCCACAGAGTCTCACGTTTGCTCCTTCTCCAGGTGTCATGCATCACATTAGAAAATCCATTTGTGTTTCAAGTATTCACCCATGCAAGCAAGTGTAGAGAATACAGAAGTAATGAGACCATGCCATCATTCCATCTAGTGCCATCCAATGTTTCAGTTCCTGGGACTCCTCAAAGTTAACCATGGGAAGTTCTCAGTCCCTTACAAACACTTGGTTTTTTTTGAGACAAAGTCTTGCTCTGTCATCCAGTGGCACAGTCACAGGAGACTGCAACCTTCACCTCCCTGGTTCAAGCAGTTCTCCTGCTTCAGCCTGCTGAGTAGCTGGGATTACAAGTGCATGCCACCACTCTCAGCTAATTTTTGTATTTTTTAGCAGAGATGGGGTTGCACCATGTTGATCAGGCTGGTCTTGAAGTCTTGACCAAGTGATGTGCCTGCCTCAGCCTCCCAAAGTGCTGGGATTACAGGTGTGAGCCTCAAACACTTTTTAAAGTGTGATATATACCATAATTCGCATGTGAAGTCTGTGTGGAAGTCATGCGGCAACATACAGAGGACATTTTAAAACAAATGAATTTTTTAAAAAGATGTGACTTATAATACCTTATGGATGAATATAATTATGAAAGCACTATTATAATGCCCTATGACAAATATTATTTTTTCTACCATATATTGTATCTAAAAAATCCTGTAACCTTTAGTTTTAAGTAGATTGTTACTCATTTTCTAGAAAAAAGGCTTATTAATCCTTGGTAGGTAGTGACACTATCTATATAGCATAAAATGGATTGCTTTGATTAAATTATTCAAAGACCTAGGGCTAATTGACAGTAGTACCTGATTTATTTAGATTCCTAAAATTCAGTACTGAAGTCTAAGTTAGCTGTTTTTATCAAACTGGTCTACTCACTTTTGCCACCAAAGCTACTGTCTTGGTGGCTGCTAAAAAAAATTTCCCCTTCCTTCGAAATCCCATCCCTACTCTCAGCTTCTCACATCTGCCCATGCTGTATTCCCCTGTGCGTTTGTTATTGTTGTTTGTTTGTTTGTTTTTGAGACAGGCTCTCCCTGTGTCACTTAGGCTGGAGTATGGTGGCATGATCTCAGCTCACTGTAGCCTCGGCCTCCCAAGTTCAGGTGTTCCTCTCACCTCAGCCTCCCAAGTACCTGGGACTACAGATGTGCCCCAACACGCCCAGCTCATTTTTGTAGGGATGGGAACTTACCATGTTGCCCACGTTGGTCTTGAGCTCCTGGGCTCAAGTGATCCTCCTTCTTCTGCCTATAAAAGTGCTGGAATTCTTTGGGAGGCCAAGGCAGGTGGATCACAAGGTCAAGAGATTGAGACCATGGTGAAACCCCATCTCTACTAAAAAATACAAAAATTAGCTGGATGTGGTGACACACAGCTGTGGTCCCAGCTACTCGGGAGGCTGAGGCAGCAGAATTGCTTGAACCTGGGAGGTGGAGGTTGTAGTGAGCCGAGATCACACCACAGCACTCCAGCCTGGCGCTTGGCAACAGTGCAAGATTCTGTCTCAAAAAAAAAAGTGCTGGGATTACAGGTGTGAGACACTGCACCCAGCACTGTTCCCCTTAATGGTATCTCAGAGTTCACTTCTTCCAACACAGCTGATCCCTGCCAGGGATCTTTGTATATATCAGTGCCCCTGTTACTGCACTTCTCGCTTGACACTTAGCATGACCACAAGTGATCTTGTTTGATGGACTCTTTACCAGACTAAGTGACAAGTTCTCCATAAGCAGAAAGCCTCTTCTAATTCACATGTAGGATCCAGTAAGAACTACCATATAGAAAATGCTCAATAAATGTTTGTGATAACTGAGGGACAGGTAAACAGCTTCTTTCACAGTTTTCATTTACTTTTTGTCCTTGAGAGCCAGCATAAGAACAAGACACACTGGGCAGTATCACTTCTGCTGAGTGTATCTTTTTTTTTTCTTTAACTTTTATTAAGTTCTGGGGTACAAGTGCAGGATGTGCAGGTCTGTTACATAGGTAAATGTGTGCCATGGTGGTTTGCTGTACAGATCAACCCATCACCTAGTATTAAGCCCATCCATTAGCTACTGTTCTTGATGCTCTCCCTCCCACCACAACCCCTCTCCGACAGCCCCAATGTGTGTTGTTCCCCACCATGTAGCCATGTGTTCTCATCATTCAGCTCCCACTTACAAGTCAGAACATGTGGTGTTTTGTTTTCTGTTCCTGCGTTAGTTTGCTAAGGATAATGACTTCCAGCTCCATCCTTGTCCCTGCAAAGGACATAATCTCATTCCTTTTTGTGACTGCATAGTATTCCATGGTATACATGTACTACATTTTCTTTATCCAGTCTATCATTGATGGGCTTTTAGGTTGATTCTATGTCTTTGCTATTGTGAATAGTGCTGCAATGAACATACACATGCATCTATCTTTAAAATAGCATGATTCATATTCCTTTGGGCATATGCTCAGTAATGGAATTTCTGGGTCAAATGATATTTCTGCTTCTAGGTTTGGAATCACCACACTGTCTTCCACAACAGTTGAACTAATTTACCCTCCCACCAACAGTGTAAAAATGTTTCTTTTTCTCCACAACCTTGCCAACATCTGTTGTTTTTTGACTTTTTACTAGTAGTCATTCCGACTGGTGTGAGATGATATCTCATTGTGGTTTTGATTTGCATTTCTCTAATGATTAGTGATGTTGAGCTTTTTTTCATATGTTTCTTGGTCACATGTATGTCTTCTTTTGAAAAGTGTCTGTTCATGTCTTTTGCCCACCTTTAATGGGATTGTTTGTTTTTTTTCTTATAAATTTGTTTAAGTTCCTTGTAGACTCTGGATATTAGATAGCTAGATTGCAAAAATTTTCCCCCATTTGTAGGTTGTCTCTTTATTCTGATGATAGTTTCTTTTCCTGTGGAGAAGCTCTTTAGTTTAATTAGATCCCATTTGTTAATTTTTGTTTTTGTCGCCACTGCTTTTGGTGTTTTCATCATGAAATCTTTGCCTGTGCCTATGTTCTAAATGATATTGCCTAGATTTTCTTCTAGGGTTTTTATAGTTTTTGGTTTTATAATACATTTAAGCCTTTAATCCATCTTGTGTTGATTTTTATATATTGTATAAGGAGGAGTCCAGTTTCAGTTTTCTGCATATAACTAGCAGGACTCCCAGGACCCTTTATTAAACAGGGAGTCCTTTCCCCATTGCTTATTTTTGTCAAGTTTGTTGAAGATCAGATGGTTGTAGATGTGTGGTCTTATTTCTGAGTTCTCTGGTCTGTTCCATTGGTCTGTGTGTCTGTTCTTTTACCAGTACTATGCTGTTTTGGTTACTGTAGCCTCTATCTTTAATTGGGTAGAGAATATTCATGTATGTAAGAAAGCCCTAACCTAACACTGAAGGGACCCAGAATCTCATTCTGACATAGTCACTAGCACAATGTGAAACCTGGCTATTGTCTCTGCCTATTTCCCTTTCTGCATCATAGGAATTGAGATAACTTCCCAACCACAGAGAACTGTGTTGAGACTTAAATTATATAATAAGTGACTAAAAAATAGTCCTTTTATTTGTACTATTAGTTAGAGTTGGATTTAGGCCTCTCCTCTGGAGAGCTGTACCTCCAATCTACTGTGGTACAACCAGAAAAAATGAATTTTATATCCAGCAGCCAATTCCCAAAATGACTGCTCCTATCACTTCCAAACCTTAGTCTGTGTAACTCTCTTCCAAAGGTTCTTCACTGATTAGATGTTCTGATTGCAGTACTTTAAACTCAACCTGGCTTCAGTCTATAATACAATGATTGGCAGGTTATCAGGAGGCAAGAGATTCATAGAAGCAGTATTTTCTGTGTAATCTGAGGCTAATAAAATCATCAGATACAGCAGCAATTGTGTGTTTAAGCCTTCATGATTAGAGAGACCGTTGTGTCTTATCATTAGAAAAATGACAGTAGGATCTTCTACGGTGAACTAACACTAACAGAATAAAAAATCATTTTTGTTTGGGTTTGTTTTATTTTTCTATAAAGCTTAAGATGTACTTCATACCTGAAATACTTGAGGCAGTGAAACTTACACCAAAAAATCCAGAACAGAAAAGAAACTAGGGACTGTGTTCGTCTCCAATTTGGCTGGGCTCCAGCCTGTGCTTTACAAACATGTCCGTGTCTTTGCATTTGTGGAATTTTATTCATTTTATTTTGCTTACATTTCAAGAAGTTTCCTGCTGCAAAATGCTAATCTCGTGGGAACACTAGGACTAGAGAAATATTAAAACCCAGAATATGGCAGAGCTGAACAGAGAAAGTAGGCTCCAAGAGAGGGCAGAGACAGATGTTATTTCTTCCTCAGTCTGCTCTTGAAACTACAGAGAAACATTTTTTTCCTTTTAGAGTCACTGTCTTGCTCTCCCACTCCTACTGGAGTGCAGTGGTCTCTGGAGTGTCATGTGAAATTGTTTTTCTTTGTTTTGTCTACATTTGCATACCTCTTCTGCTCAGCAACTGGCCTAAGAACTTAGGATAGATGAAAAGAGAGCTTGGACACATGTAGTGCCCCAGACACACACCCACGCTGCACATCTCTCACCTGCTGCCTGGGATCTCTCTCTTAGGAGGTGTTTATTGGTCTAGGATCTGTGTAGTGCCCATGCATATACAGTCTAGAAGTGAGGGAATGTGTTAACTTCTCTTCCTCAGTCCACAAAGGCGTGGCTTCAAAGGTAAGAACTTCCCAGCGACATGCCTGATCTGCTTTCTTTCATATCTCCATCCAGGAGCTTTGAGGTCTTTGTTTAACTTTGGCACAGGAAGAAAGACTGCCCACGTGAGCTTCCTAATATTAACAAGCTGAGTTGTAGGAACTGGCCTGTCTGGGCCTTTGATCAGGCACACCAGAATCTTTATAATTGCTGTGCACTTGGCACTCAAGGTTAGTCTAGGCCCAGGGGAAAACAGAAGTAGGACTACTGGCTGCTATGTTAGTGATAGAGGACCAGCCTTCCACTGGAAAACGGAGGTGCAAAACCAAAGTCTTTATCTGGGTGACTCAGGGAGTAAAACACACTTCCAAAGTCACCTTCCAGAGTGTGGCCAGATCCAGAAGCCTAAGAACAGGATTCTAGACCACTGAGTGAAAGGCAAGCTTCAAAATCGACTGCTGACTGATGGGATTGAAGAATCAGTATTCATTAAAATGTATTCAGCATTTTAATCTTGAATGCTTTGTATTTTTCATGCCTTTTAGAAAAAAGTAAAAATTATCGTGAGTGCTCACCACCCCATAGAAATACTTTCCATTATTTCTACCAGTGTTCTCTGAAGGGCATAAATAATCGGGATGGAAAACTCTAAGCAAAGCTACTTAGAACTGGTCTGGCCTCTTTGAGTGGGTATGTAGACCACTTGGAGTTCCTAACACGTTGCGCTTTCTGCTTCACTCATCTTTGCGATTAGACATTGATCACAAAAATATGGGGCAGATACACAGAAAAATAAAAGGAGAAAGCCACGTTTTTTTTGAGTATCAAAAATAGTTTGAATGAAAAGTGGTTTTGTTTTATTTCATAATTTTACTTGCACAGTTTTTATTTTTCAGAGCTGAGCTTTTCAAAAGTGTGATTGTGAATGTATTTACATTCCACATATCTGAAAATCACACACACAAAGACTCTTGGAAAAGCTGACTGCTTTCTTCTGGCAATGACACGGTGTCCCAGAAAGGATCCAGGTGGAAGCGGGGCCCATGAGGACATTCAGTGGGCAGCCCTCCAATCTCAGTGTCACAGGTTCCAGTGGAGATGCAAAAGGGTCCTGACTCTTTGAGGATCTGACATCAAATTGGATTAATATAAGGCAATCCTATTTAAAAGAAAACCCAATTCATATATAGCTTTCCTCACAGGTTCCAGCCTCTCAGTTGTTGAGAAAATGCCAAATCAAATTAGGAGATTCTGCTTTGTGTCTTATTATTTGAATCAACATTGATAATTGCTTTATTTTCTTAAAGGAAATGATGGTAGGTTTGTTTACAGAAGAGAATAGATTGGAGATGTCTATGGGTCCTTACAGGGCCCCTGGAGACCACAGGAAGGAATTACAGTGGTGGCCATGCAGGACCTTGGTCATTTAAGAACATCTCAGTAGGACGGGAGTATAGCATAGTCATGAAGAATCTGGAAATGTGAAATGACTTTACTTTAGGTAGGGGTGAGATCGACTTGTATTAGGTAAACATTCATTTAGTACTTCATTCAAACAAATATAGATTATAGACCACATTCTCAGTGTTTGGCACTGTGCCAGAAGTTGCTATTATAACTCAAATGATAACATTTCTGTCCTTGTCCATTTTACAGTCTAATGGGACGGGGTTGAGGCAACAATAAGCAAATAATCATTTCACTGGAGGGTGATAAGTAATCAGACAAAATTAGGTGCAAAGCATAAGGGGACACAAGATCTGTAATATTCAAAAAAGAAGAAAACATACTGATTGATGTTGGTAGCATTTGAGGTGGGACAATCTCAGAGAAGAATTGTGAAAAATTTGTCGTGAGAGTCTTTTGTTTTTTCATTAAGGGACAATTTCCCTTTTTTCTGTGCTTTTCCCCATAGAGATGGTTAGACTGCTGTTTGGATCCATCCCAGAGGAAAGCAATCTTAAAAACTCATAAAGTTTGATGCTTCAATGTTTTACTCTTCTCATAAGTATTTGCTTCATGTACTTCAATCAAAACAACATATTGCAGCAGATAGAATGCAGAGGAATAACCCAGGCATTAAAGGGACTTCCACAACTGTGAAACTGTGCTACTCTTCCACTATTTTGTTTTATTTTGGAAAACAGATTTTTAAAAAATATGTGATTTATGTTCTTATGCAATGGATTTATTATTGTTATTTATAAACAAATTAATAAATGTCTTCAGAAGTCTCAGTTTCTTTTTCTAATATGGTAAATATAGATATAACCCACATAAGCAAAAGCTCTTAGGAATCATTAATATTTTTAATAGCGTAAAGAGGTCTTGAGACAAAAACGTTTGAGAACCACTGTTGTTATCAAAACAGTGGGATTTGATTTTTTTCTAACCATCTAATAGGAATGTGGCCTCAGGCCAATTATTTAACATCCCAGAATTTCAGTTTGCTCATCTGTAACTTGGGCTTTTGAACATAGCTGTCTCACAGGCTCCTTGTGAAGATTAAAAACAGTATCTTTGTAAATTATACAGATAATATTTAGTATATACTATCTTCAGAAAGAATCCATATCTGGGAAGCATGAGGTTTCTGGTCACAAGCTTATTCTGTGATCATTGTCATTCACCACAGTTTTTTCATGCCTTGGTGGAGAAATCCTTAGGACAATCCCATTCATTTTGCTTTTTGTGCAGGCTCATTTAGCTATTTTCAGATTCTAATTTCAGTCTCCCAGCTATTCTAGGGAGGAAAGTTTCTTGAACAGTGGAGAAGAGCAAACATATATAACCACTGTAATTTAACAGCAGTAGTTCTTATTTCTACACCAATCTCTTAGGAATCTATGAGCCTTAAAATAAAACCTGCAACTGAGCATATACTCTCTGACAGAGCCTTTGCTAAGCCTGTGGACATAAGTCTTGAAGTCCCAAAGCATTTTCATAGTGATCAAATTGAATCTAGGAGCTGAAATTTTGTGCAAAAAAGTAGTAACAAAAAATATAGTGTGCTTCCAACACTCCCAAAGTATTGCCACTATATGAAAAAGGCCCCTTCCCTCCTTCTAGGGTATTTTTAACTATTAACTTTTAACAGCAAAAATCACAATTACTTTTGCACCAACCTAGTACTTCTCTCTACCTATTATTTAATCTTGAGTATATTGGACACTTCTAGAAACATCCTACTATAAACACATGTTATTGCTATTAATGTTTCAAAAATTCTTTTTATTCTGTTAACTGTTTTCTCTTGTAAAATAAAATTATGCTCATAAATTTAAAAATTTTAAAAGTATCTTACATTATTTGCATAATCTGATATTATGCAGATATAGTGCTTTCTAGAAGAGTCTTACTGCTAGTTTAAAAATATTTATTCCTCAAAACAACAAAATAGAAATTGTGGACTATCAAACCACCCACCTCATATCTCATTTTTATGCTAGTTAATAAATTAGGATTTTATGAAGCATCAACTCTTCCATCCTGTGCTGGAGTTACTTTCCTTTAGGGGCTAAATTTATAAGGAAAAAGCAAGCCAAGAATTTTGCCTTAGGATTTTTAATGTAATGACCAAGGCTGTTCTATTTTTCCTAAATAGTGCTCAACATAGCAAATAATCCTTTAGTATCAAATAAAGAGAGGCAATTAGTCCAATAAAATTCCTTGAGTAGGTGTATTCAAGAGTTCAATAATTTACTTTAAAGACAGCAGGAAAAATTCTTATTTTGCATAAATCATTGACTTTCCAAGCTTGCCTGCAATGTATTCCTCATATTTCTATCCCAGATGGAAATACTAGAAATTGAATCATTTATACCTATCCTCTAAAAAGTATTTTTTTGCCCAATATTTTAGGAGATTTATCCAAGTTATAATTGTAGTTTGTTTTCATTTTTCATTTTAATTTTGGATTAGTACTTCAGCGAATGAATATACCATACGGTGTTTGTTCTTTCTGTTCACGGACATTCAGGTTGTTTTGAACATTACCAGTAATGCTGTGGTGATCTTTTGTACCTGTCTCCTTAGCACATATGCCATCGTTCCTCTTAAACATGAGCCCAGAATTTTAAAATGTGTGGGTCTTAGGACATATACACACCCCTGAAACATGCTTATGATCTCTCTTAAGCGTTGAGAGTTCCCACTTCTTCTTTACATGCTCCTCCATGTTTCTTGTTGAACTTTAAAAATATCTTATTAATAAGATATATGTGGATTGTTATTTTCATTGAATTTTTTGTTTTCTTTCCTTTTTTCTTTTTGAGAGAGTTTCACTCTTGTTGCCCAGGCTGGAGCGCAGTGGCACAATCTCGGCTCACTGCAACCTCCACCTTCTGGGTTCAAGTGATTCTCCTGCCTCAGCCTCCCGAGTAGCTGGGATTACAGGTACCCACCACCACACATGGCTAATTTTTTTGTGTTTAGTAGAGTCGGGGGTTTCACCACGTTGGTCAGGCTGGTCTCAAACTCCTGACCTCAGGTGACCCATTCACCTCAGCCTCCCAAAGTGCCAGTATTACATAGGCTCAAGTCACTACACCCTGCCTTCATTGAAATTTAAATTTGTATTTCTCTAATAGTTAGAATGAATATTTTTTTTCATGTGTTTAATGGCCGTTTGAGTGTCTCAAGTTTATTTTTATATTAATTTGCACAAGTTCTTCAGATACAGGCAAGAACCATTGTATTTGTTGAAAATATTTCTCAGTATGGGCTTGTTTTTTCACTTTCATTATCAAAATCTTTTGTTGTAGAGAACTTCAAAATTTTGATAATCCAATTCATTCATTTTTTAAATTTTTTGATCTTTTTGTATCTTGCTTAAGAAATCCTTCCCTAATCTAACTTCACAAAGATATATTCCTATATTTTCTTCTAAAAGTTTTATGTTTCACATTTATAACTTTAACCTACTTTAGAATTATTTTACACATGTATGGTACACCAACTTGCAATGCCTCCTCCAGCATATATCAAGTTTTCTAATACGTGTGAGTCTCTCTGGTTCTGTGGTTCGTAGCATTGATCTATTTGTGTTTCCCTGCACAAATACTGTACCATCCCAACAGCTTTCACAACATTAGTATAATTTTGCTGTCTTGTAAGGCATTCCTTTGCTATAGTTATTGTTACTATTGTTCTTCAATACTCTTATTGACTTTTTTTGACCCTTGGATCTTCTATATTGTTTTCTAACCACTTGTTACAAAAATTACAAGAAATTCTGTTACGTTAATAAGTATCATATAGAATGTATACATTAATTTTGGAAAAACTGACTTCTTTTTAAACTTTTAAGTTCAGGAGTACATGTGCAGTTTTGTTAACACTCATGCCACCTAGGTATTAAGCCTAGTGTCCATTAGTTATTTTTCCTGATCCTCTCCCTCCTTCCACCCTCCACCTTCCAGTAGGCCTCCACGTCTGTTGTTCCCCTCTATGTGTCCATATGTTCTCATCATTTAGCTCAGTCTTGTAAGTGTCAATATATGGTATTTGGTTTCCTGTTCCCGCATTAGTTTGCTAAGGGTAATGGGCTCCAGATCCAACCATGTTGCTGCAAAGGACATAATCTTATTCTTTTTATGGCTGCATAGTATTCCACGGTGTATATGTATCACATTTTCTTTATAGAGTCTACCATTGATGGGCACATTTAGGTTAATTTTATGTCTTTGCTATAGAGAATAGTGCTGCAATGAATGTACACGTGCATGTGTCTTTATGGTAGAACAATTTCTATGTCTTTGGGTTTATACACAGAAATGGGAATCCTGGGTCAAATGGTAGTTCTATTTTTAGGCCTTTGAGAAATCACCAAACTGTTTTACACAATGGTTGAACTAATTTATAGTCCCATCAACAGTGTATAAGCATTCCCTTTTCTCTGCAACCTCACCAGCATCTATTATTTTTTGACTTTTTAATAGTAGCCATTCTGATTGGTGTGAGATGGTAGCTCATTGTGGTTTTGATTTGCATTTCTCTAATGATCAATTATGTTGAGCTTTTTTTCATACACTTGTTGGCTACATGTATGTCCTCTTCTGAAAAGTATCTGTTCATGTCCTTTGCCCACTTTTTAATGGGGTTGTCATTTTTTTTGTGGTAATGTGTTTATGTTCTTATAGATATTGGATGTTAGACCTTTGTCAATATATAGTTTACAAAAATTCTGTAGGTTGTCTGTTTACTGTGTTGATAGTTTCCTTTGCAGTGCAGAAGCTCTTTAGTTTAATTAGATCCCATTTGTCAATTTGTGCTTCTGGCACAATTGCTTTTGGCATCTTTGTCATGAAATCTTCGCCTGTTCCTGTGTCTAGAGCAATATTGCTTAGGTTGACTCCCAGGGTTTTTATAGTTTTTGGTTTTACATGTAAGCCTTTAATGCATGGTTAGCTGATTTCTGTATGTGGTGTAAGGAAGGGGTCCAGTTTAAATCTTCTGCATACGGCTAGCTAGTTACCTCAGCATCACTTATGAATATGGTGTCGACATTGCCAAAGATCAGATAACTGTAGGTGTGCAGCCTTATTTCTGGGTGCTCTATTCTGCTCCATTGGTCTATGTGCCTGTTTTTGTACCACCGTTTTGGTTACTGTAGCCCTGCAGTATACTTTGAAGTCAGGTAGTGTGATGCCTCTAGCTTTATTCTTTTTGTTTAGGATTGCCTTGGCTATTTGGGCTCTTTTTTTGTTCCATGTGAACTTGATTTTCTTTATTTTTCCTGTCAGAGTGATTTTTAAAATTTTTTTGCTGTGTTTTAAAACTTTATTTTAATTTCAATAGGTTTTTGGAAAAGAAGTGGTGTTTGGTTGTATGAATAATTTCTTTAGTGGTGATTTCTGAGATTTTGGTGCACCTATCACAAAAGTAGTGTACACTGTACCAAGTGTGTAATATTTTTTCCCTTATCCTCCTCCCACCCTTTCCTTCAAGTCCCCAAAGTCCATTGTATCATTCTTATGCCTTTGTGCTCTCACAGCTTAGCTTCCACTTATAAGTGAGAACATACAATGTTTAGTTTTCCATTCCTGAGTTACTTCACTTAGAATAATAGTCTCCAATTCCATCCAGGTTGCTGTGAATGCCATTATGTCATTACTTTTTATGGCTGAATAATATACCACGGTGTATATATTCCACATTTTCTTTACCCATTCATTGACTGATTGGCATTTGGACTAGTTCCATATTTTTGCAATTGTGAATTGTCCTGCTATAAACATGCATGTGCAGGTATCTCCTTCATATATTGACTTCTTTTCCTCTGGATAGATACCCAGGAGTGGGATTCATGGATCAAATGGTAAATCTACATTTACTTCTTTAAGAAATCTCAACACTGTTTTCCATAGTGGTTGTACTAGTTTACATTCCCACCAACAGTGTAAAAGTGTTCCCTTTTCACCACATCCATGCCAACATCTTTTAGTTTTTGATTTTTTGATTATGGCTATTCTTGCAGGAGTGAGGTGGTATCCCATGGTGGTTTTGATTTGCCTTTCTTTGATCATTAGTGATGTTGAGAATTTTTCTCATGTTTGTTGGTCATTTGTTTATCTTCTTTTGAGAACTGTCTATTCATGTCCTGAGCCCACTTTTTGATGAGCTTGTTTGTTATTTTTTCCTTGCTGATTTATTTGAGTTCCTTGTAGATTCTGGATATTAGTCCTTTGTTGGATGTATAGATTATGAAGATTTTCTCCCACTCTGTGGGTTGTCTATTTACTCTGCTAATTATTTCTTTTGCTGTGCAGAAGTTTTTTAGTTTAAGTCCCATCTATTTATCTTTGTTTTTGGTGCACTTGCTTTGGGTTGTCTCATGAAGTCTTTGCCTAAGCCAATGTCTAGAAGGGTTTCTCCAATGTTATTGTCTAGAATCTTTATGGTTTCAAGTCTTAGATTTAAGTCTTTGATGGATCTTGAGTTGATTTTTGTATAGAGTGACAGATGAGGGTCCCGTTTCATTCTTTTACATGTAGCTTGTCAATTATCCTGGCACCATGTATTGAATAGGGTGTCGTTTCCCCACTTTATGTTTTTGTTTGCTTTGTCAAAGATCAGTTGGCTGTAAATATTTGGTTTCATTTCTGGGTTCTCTATTCTGTTCCATTGGTCTATGGGCCTATTATCAATACAATGCTATTTTGGTGACTATGAAGTCAGGTAATATAATGCCTCCAGATTTGTTCTTTTTGCTTAGTCTTGCTTTGGCTATGTGAGCTCTTTTTTAGTTCCATATGAATTTTATGACTTTTTTTTCTAGTTCTGTGAAGAATGGTGATGATATTTTGACAGGAATTGCACTGAATTTGTAGATTGCTTTTGACCATATGGTCATTTTTACAATATTGATTCTACCCATCCATGAACATGGGATAAGTTTCTCTTTGTTTGCGTTTATGATTTCTTTCAGCAGTGTTTTGTAGTTTTCATTGTAGAGGTCTTTTACCTCCTTGGTTAAGTATATTCCTAAATATTTTACTTTATTTATTTATTTTTTGTAGCTATTGTGAAAGGGGCTGAGTTTTTGATTTAATTCTCAGTTTGGGTGCTGTTGTTGTATAGCAGAACAACTGATTTGTATACATTAATTTTGTAACCTCAAAGTTTGCTGAATTTATTTACCAGTTATAGGAACTTTTTCAAGGTGTCTTTGGGGTTTTCTAGGTATACAATCATGTCATCTCCAAACAGCAACAATTTGACTTCCTCATTACCAATTTGGATGCCCTTTATTTCTTTTTCTTGTCAATTGCCCTGGCTAGAACTTCCAACACTATGTTGAATAGAAGTAGTGAAAGTTGGCACCCTTGTCTTGTTCCAGTTCTCAGGAGGACTGCTTTCAACTTTTTCTTGTTTAGTATAATGTTGGCTGTGGGTTTGTCAGAGATGGCTTTTATTACCTTAAGGTATGTCCCTTCTATGCTGATTTTACTAAGGATTTTAACCATAAAGGGATGCTGGATTTTTTCAAATGCATTTTCTGCATCTATTGAGGTGATCGTGTAATTTTTGTTTTTAATTCTGTGTATATGGTGTATCACATTTATTGACTTGTGGATGTTAAACCATCCCTGCATCTGTGGCATGAAACCTACTTGATTGTGATGGATTATCTTTGTGAAATGCTGTTGGATTCTGTTAGCTAGTATTTTGTTGAGGATTTTTGCATCTATGTTCATCAAGGATATTGGTCTGTAGTTTTCTTTTTTTGTTATGTCCATTCCTGGTTTTGGTATTAGGGTGATAATGGCTTCACAGAATGATTTAGGTAGGATTTCATCTTTCACTTTCTGTTGAAATAGTGTCAATTCTTTGAATATCTGATATAATTCAACTGTGAATTGGTCTGGTCCTCAATTTTTTTTTTTTTTGGAAATAGAGTCTTGTTTCGTCACCCAGGCTGGAGTACAGTGGTGTGATCTCAGCTCACTGCAGCTTCCACCTCCCAGGTTCAAGGAATTCTCTTTGTCTCAGCCTCCTGAGTAACTGGGATCACAGGTGCCCTCTACATGGCCACACAATGTCAGAGGAGACCCCAATGTGACTGTAGGTAGTCATTAATATACCCAGATGTGGAGCAACAAGGATTCCACTTTGTCCAGGCCAGAGGCAGAATATATGAGTTGGTTTGGCAAAAGATTGCACAGACTAGATTTTACAGGGTTGCCTGAAAAATATAGGTTGCTAGATTACTGGAGCATTCACATGACATTTCAGCTTAGCCAAACGTTATTATACCAGGCCAACAGGGGGCCTCTGTGAATTGAGGATCCCATCGTATCAGAAGCTTTGCTTCAGGTAAAGGAGTAGAAGATAAAGTTTCCCCTCAGGGTAAGCTACGCCCTTCTAATGAAAAGCTGAGATGCCTCTGGGGACAGGCCAGCAGATTCTTAACTGTACTATGCCCAACTGACAGGCAGGGAGGGCTTTTTGAACCCTTTCCAGTATCAGAAGTGGAGTCCAAAAAGAGCTATCCCAAAAAATGCATGGCAGGCCAGAGTCAACCGATCTCTGAGTTAGGCATCCCTTTTCACATGAGCTCTGAATCAAGGCCTTGGCTGCTTTCCAAGAGTACATCTACTGGCCCTGTTGGGACCCTAAGTCCAGAACTCCAAAGACGTTCCTCCACCTGGAGGCTGCCTGCTTTTGTACGCTGTCCACTTTGTCCAAAGGCTCAGCTCAACAAAAATCCTCATCAGTTACAGACTTGTTTTGTTTCCAGTACTCATAGTCTGAGAAGTTGCGATGGGTAAGGTAGATTCCACCATCTACCATGGCAAATGGCTGAAAGCCCCTTGCTCAAACCCTATAGGTTACATTCAGCATTTCTGGCATTTACAACCACAGTTTCCAGAGGTCTGGTTGTCTCTCAGCAGGAGGTGAGGGAATGGGTGGCTAGGCTTTCTGGAGCAGCCACTGAGACTGTTCTTTATGCCTCCTCATCTGTGCACTTCTAAGTGTCTGGGTAATGCCTAGGCCCATGGACTCTTCCCCCTCATCACATCCCCAGCAGTCCCAGCCTATATTCCTCCACCTCTCTACCCACCATATCTTTTTTTTTTTTTTGGATGCCTGTATTCAACACAGCTATAAATATCCTAGTCTCTCCACTTCCCGCAATTCACCAGCATACATGGATGGGTATGTTGGTCTTCTTGGAGTTAGGAGAGCTTGACCAGACTCAGCCCTAATCTTTCCAGCAATGGAAATCCGGGTGGAGGACGAACGCAGGTCCAGGGGGATGGGAGACAGTCTCCCCATGCCATTGACCTGTGGAGCAAGGCACAGCCCTGCTGTGGGAACTTCTGGACCTTTTGTCACCACTTCTGAGTGACAGGCAACAGCAAAGGGATTTCTTTGTTTTCAGTCCACTCAAAACTCGACTTTGGGCATTCTTGGACCCATTCTCCTCTCGTCTGGAAGAGAGAGTGAAAACAAAAAGGACCATTTTTGGTCCCAGGTACTGGGAGCTGTTTCAGCCCTGCTCCCAGTTCCTGGGCAACCACTTTATAACCAGGATCTTTTCATATCATGGTAGGTGGGAGGGAGAGAGCAAAAGCAAAATGGGATTCTACCGATGAAAAATAACAATTCAAGTAATGCAATTTTATTTCATCAAGGTTCATTAGTGTCCAGAATGTATAATAGTGCTGTCTGGAGTTTTCCATCCTCACTTAAAGCTGATGGGGACAGAAGTTGCAGCAGGAAAGCAGGCAAAAGTGAGTGGAGGCCAGGGTAACCCACAGGGCTCATGCTTTCCCTGGGCCTAAGATAGCCTTGAAAGATTTTGATTCTATTTCTTAACAAGCTCTTTGCAGGGTTTTAGCAAGGAGGAGGACAGTGGGTGAAGAAAGAGAAGAGCAGAGTTAACACAGTACAGCTGTCAGAAGAAGAAATTTTATTTGAAGACATAAAATATAAAGTGGTCGTTTAAATAGAAATCAACACAATATTAGTTTTTTATTGATTATTTTTAACCCCCTAGAAGAAATGGGTATGCACTTTTGGGATTAGATATGAACTGTGTAAGGAATTTCCTGCTTGCAGGAAGATTTCTATTATTCTTGGACCTGCTTGGATGGTTTTAGCTGATATTACGAACAAACTGTTAGAAATTTTGAGACTCTCAGCTTTAAAATGGCTCATTTATTTACTCAAGAAATATTTCATGTGACAAATCCACATGAAACAACCATGTACATTAAATATTAAGGTACAGACTATGATTTTTTAGAAGATACAAACTGTAAATCATTTTATTGTGTGCCAAATCCTGTTTCCAGGACATACAATGTAGAATTTGTACTTGTGGAGTAACTTTATATTCAATACTTCCTCCTACCACTGGAATATAGGCACAAGGTCAGACTAATCACCCATAAACAAGTCTTTCCCTGAGTCACTATCCTATTCAAAAAACCCAAATGGCTGGGTGCTGTGGCTCACGCCTGTAATCCCAGCACTTTGGGTGGCTGAGGCAAAAGGATCCCTTTAACTCAAGAGTTTGAGACTAGCCTGGGCAATATAACAAGACCTTGTCTCTAAAAAAATGTAAAAAGTATCCAGGCATGGTGATGCGTGCCTGTAGTCCCAGCTACTCTGGAGGCTGAGGCAGGAGGATGACTTGAGCCCAGGAGGTGAAGGCTGCGGTGATTGTACCACTGCACTCCAGCCTGGGAGAGAGAGTGAGATCCTGTGTCTGAAAACAAAAACAAAACACAACAAAAAACCCCAAATGACTCTTTTCCTTCCTTTTCATGTATTCAATTCCAACTTTCCTGCCTATATTTCAGGCAACCCTCTAAAATCTAGTCTGTGCAATCTTTTACCAAGCTGAATCTTTTATTCCGCCTCTGGCCTGGACAAAGTGGAATCCTTGTTGCTCCACATCTGGGTATGTGAATGACTACCTCTAGTCACACTGGGGTCCTCTGTCTCATCTTAAACAATTGCCTACAAGATTTAAGTGAAAATATAACTGTTTAATGTTTATTTCAAGCCACGTATTAACTCTTGCTCCTCTGAACAAAGAGATGACTTACAGTTTGTATCTTTAAACAATTGCACTCTGTACCTTACAATTTAATATACTTGCTTGTTTCACATGTATTTGTCTTGACTTTCCTGAGAACAACCACAGATCACAGATCATATAGGAACTCTTCTTTACAGCTTACAAATAATCGGGTGATTTATGTAGACCACTCTCCACTGATCATAGGCACAGAAAATTTAAACACTATTTTGAAAAGTCAGATTCAAGGAGGGCAGCCCTTTTTAGACCCTAAAAGGTCTTTTTAGTTCTTTTATCACATTATGACTTTCTGTTACTCCCATCCAATAATAGTGACCATAGTTTCTAATTCAAAAATGGAAGCTCCTCGCTTGATAAAAGGCTTATGTACCACTATGGGGACCGAGAGGCAATTTGAGTCATAAAACAGTGGAAATTCTAGTACATCTAGTACATATTTATGTCTTCTGGGGACAATGTGGCAACACATTTCAATTTGAAACTGTTCCCAATAGAAAATTTGCACTTGGTAGTTGCTAAATATATTTGAATGGAATTGAATGAAATCAAAATAGACAAAGACAATCTGGGCTGTGGCCTCTGGTTTTCCACAGTCACCATAACTCTGTTGCCTCCAGATCAGCACACAGACTAGAGTGCAGTGCCCTAACAGTGGGTGGAAGGGAAAACAAGGACGGCTATGACTTACATACCCAAGATTCGATTTTTCCAGCACAACTTGGTCCTTCCAGCAGCCTCTGCTCACTTGTCTTTATGATTCTTATTTCAACTCTTCCTTCCAAGGACTCTGGTTTCTGCTAACGTCCTAGGCACTGAGGTATGAGGATTCCACAGACAGAATCCTACAGATGCCAAGTGCTCTAACATGCACAGATCACTGGGAGAGGGGAGTTGGAATGTTAAGAAAATCTCTTATGAGGCATCTGGGAGCTGAGCCTGGCGGTAACTGTGTGCAATGACCAGGTCTCTCTGCCCCCCAGCAGTCGCCCTTTCACATCTAGTCCAAGGCTGAAGCACCAGAGTTCTGCTAAGGATAATGAACTCACTCACTTAGTCTCCCTGGAGAGGAGGTTTGTGATTACGAACAATTTCCCCTGACATTTAGTCACAAAATTATGTCCAAATATTTATGAAAGTTTTGATTCCCATTACATAGTTCCCATCACAAAAATGTACTCTAACTATATGCCCAGGAATACCTGTAAGTCTGCAGAAAGATCTAACAATGTTTTTTATTCACACAGCCTCAAAACAGGGGAGACTTGAGGTCAACAATCTGATTTAACTCTGTTGAAATTCTTTGCACTACAAACTTTAAAATTCTGTTTTTATTTTCTCTTCTCTTTTCATTATGTTTTCTTCTTTTGTAAGAAAGTAATCATGATTTGAGTATGACAACTTAATTTTATGCTTTTTGAGTACCGTTCATCGAGGCTGAATTTCAAATATAATATGCTTGGAGGAAAACATCCTTTAGATACTTCTATGAGTCATCTTATAATTTATAAGTATTAATAATCTTTATTGTAATTCATTTACTGTTTTATGCCTTGTCATATGATGCTAGAACATTCAGGCCAGCAGTCTAAACTATGCCAGAGACTATTCAAAATGCAAGGGTTTCCAGATAATAATTAACCATGCCAATGCTAAGTTATTTTTTCTTTTTTTAAAGTTTTACCAGTTTGGCCACATATGAGGGATGACTGAGCATAGTTATGAGGATGATAGATCAAATCACCTGAGCATATGGAGAGCTTATTATTTTTTGTACCAGCTGGTTCACCAGTGTATAAATTTCAGTCTCCACTCTGTTTCATAACGGAGGGTGATATGTCCTGGAGAGACAGTCATCACAAATCATCTTTTCTTTACCAACAAAAATTAACTTGATTTTTAAAATTTAAGAGAGCTGAATCTGTAGATATTATAATTTTGCCTTCCCTCCATATTCTGTATGTTCTCATCAATGCAAAGCATTTGACTCTGTGGCTTACGCTGTTGTAATGGTCTTGACCATGCTAACACACTTATGGCAACCTGAAACCTCAACTTCCATGTTGAGATTTCACGGTGTATGTTGAGGAGAAGATAAATGGAACATAGTCCCCCCATCCTAGTTTATAGGATGCCATAACTAATTGATCCTTTCAGACACTGAGAAAACTTAAGTAATAAACGGAAACTGTTACATTACTACTAAAGGACCATAAAGTCAAATGAGACGATAATCACTGGATAGTGAATTACTTAATTTCAATCATTGTAATTGGCTTTATTTTAGATCTTTAAGTAAGTGGAACCATAGGAGACTCTTAATGGCTTGAGAAAAGAAAGGAAGCATGGAGATAAAATTACAGCTCTTCAGCTACCATTAAAGAGTAGTCCACATGACTTTCCTTCAGTAGATAAGAGCTCTGAGATCAGGGACTGTGAGCTGTTTATGACAGAGGTGTGTGGGATGTGCGGTGGCCCCCCAGTTGTGCATGCTTAGTCACCTGTAGGCCGTACACGCTGAAAAATTATAGTCTCAGCCCTTAACCTGCTATGCAAGATGATGTGGGGCTTGTGACACAACAGGAAATATGTATATCTGGTCTTTGCCCTGTTCTTGACACACAGCTTCTAAAACCTTTAGGATCTCAGGAGTGATTAGAATGTCTTCTGCATGCTAATGAGATAACTGGTGGTTGGGTCTCCTAGGTGGCTTCAGATTGGGGGCTAGTTGCCATAGGAACCAACCCTTGGAGAGGAGAAGGACTGTAGATATAGTCACTCACCAATGACCAGTGACTTAATCAATCATGTTTACACAGTAAAATCACACACACACGCAAACTCTATACAACAAGGTTCAGAGCGATTCTGGGTTGGTGAACACATGGAGGTCTGGGAAGGTGCTGTGCCCAGGAGAGCGCAGCAACTCTGTACCCTCTCCCTCCCATACCTGGTCCTATGCATCTCTTCTATTTGGCTGGTTCTGAGTTGTATTTTTAAAATAATAAATCAGTAATAACAAGTGTACTGTTTTCCTGAGTTCTGTGAGCCATTCTAGCAAATTATTGAACCTGGTGAGGGGGTCATGGGATCGATAGCCAAGATTTCACCCAATTTATAGGAATTGGGTGAAATCTTGGCTATCGATCCCATGGTCAGAAATAAGAGAGGCCCAGAACTTGCTATTGGCATCTGAAGGGAGTCAACCTTGAGGGGCCTTTAGCTTGTGGGATCTGATGGTAACTTCAGGTAGACAATGTAAGAACTGGATTGAATCGTAGGACACCAGCTGGTGTCTGGAGAGTCAGAGAATTGATTGGTGTAAGAAAAACCCCACATATTGGGTGTGAGAGGTGTAGTGATGAAAAACAGTCATAGGGCTGGAGTAGGGAATCTGTACAAAGATCTCCCTTTGTGAGCTCCCTGAGAACCCCAGATTTATGGAACAACCCTACAAAATCAATCTTGTTTGTTTAAATCCTGCCTTGTCTTTTGCTATGTTTCGCTGGACTCATCACTTACATGCCCCATGACTAGAACATGCAGAGAAACTTTGCACAGCTACATGAAATAGAACCAGGTCTGTATTTATCAATGATTTAGGGCTTAATATGTTGTCATTCCTTTGGATCTGCAAACACGCTTTTCTCCTGGAAGTTCCTGAATGAATTATGGAAACCTATTTAATTGATAATGTGGCATTGCATGGCCTAGTGCTGAAACCTGGGGCTGCTGAGGACACAGCTGACCTTCTGAATGCTCCCAGGTGCCAGCAGGGCTCTGCCCTTGACTGTGCCAGCTGCCCCCACTGTACAGGGAATCCAGCCCCAAGCCCACTGCCCACACAGACCCTCCTGGCATGGACCATCTCTGCCTGGGGAAGGGAAAGTGCTCTGTTCCTGTCCTCACCCCAAACAGTGAGTTACCAAATATTTGATCTTTGCAATTTGATATGTTAGAAATAGTAACTCAGTATAGTTTTCACATGCATTCATGTTATAATCAACAAAAATGAGCATTTTGTCTTATGTTAAAGGGCTATTTCTGTTTCCTTGTTTGTGACTGTTGTAAACAAAAAAGTGACTGAGGCAGGTCTCCATCAGTTTGAGGTTTATTTAGTCAAGGTTGAGAAGGAGCCCAGGAAAAACACAAATCACAGGAGCATCCGTGTTCTGCGCTTTTTCCAAAGATGGTTTGGAGAACTTCAGTATTGAAAGAGGAAAGAGCAAGCAGCAGGGCAATTCTTAAAAAGGAGGGAGGGTAGGCAATGGGGCAGTGCTCAGTGAATCTGCACTTCACAAGTGAAAGGAAGGGGTGGAGGAAAGTCCGTTATGCATTTGTTCTGAGGTGGACACAGGAATGATTTCTGTTCTTGTCCTTCTTCTGTACCTGAGAAAATAAGCTGGTAATTGGCATTGGCAGGGTGAGATTTAACAGAACTCAGTTTTAGGGCTAACTTGTAGGTCTAGGGCTGAAACCTGGGGGTGCTGAAGACGCAGCTGACCCTCTGAATGCTCCCAGGTGCCAGCAGGATTCTGCCCACGGCTGTGCCAGCTGCCCCCACTGCACAGGGAATCCAGCCTCAGCCCACTGCCCACCCAGACCCCCCTGGTGTGGACCAGCTCTGCCCGGGGAAGGGAAAGTGCTTTCTTCCTTTCCTCACCCCAAATAGTGGGTTATATCTCCTCAAACACGTAGAGCCCACTAGGGAGATTTGTGACCTTCTTTCCTTGCAGAAATTTGGCTTATGGATGAGGCTGTGACACAGGGTTGGGAAATGACAGATCTCTGCTTGGGAACAAAAGGAAGGCAGCTTTCACGACTCAGTTCCCACTTTTGGCACCGTGAGTTTGGGGTTCCAAGAGTCTATTTTCTTTCACATTATCCTTTACTTTTGCCTATTTTTCTGTTGGCTTATTGATTTCTATTGATTTTTTAGGAACGCTACATGGAGCTATTTAAAATATAGTTCTTTGTTTGAGAGACAAGCTTAAATTATTTTCCAGAGTTTCACATTTCTCATTACAACAATTTCGTGTTTCTCATCTTCTCAATCTTCTTGTGGGGTGTGTGTGTGTGTGTGTGTGTGTGTGTGTGTGTGTTGCTTTGTTTTTCTCCTTAGAATTGTTTTCTTGTTTTCTGGATCTATCTTGTTTTCTGTTTTGTTTTGTTTCTGGAGTTGAGGTCATATTTTAAAAGAGTTATTTTCTTCTGGGGTTATCAAGCTCTGGTCTGGTGCTGGGAAGTCCTGAATTTCACTGGTTCTGTAAAGCAGAGGAGTCTTAACGCTGTTCATCTGCAGCTTTTTGTTTCTTAGCAAGCCTTCAGCCTGGGAATGATTTAGCCCACCCATGCTCCTCCCTCCCGATCCTCTGAAGGTCAAGCGCATTTAGTATAATCTCACTGGTCAACACTAAACTTCTTCCTGCTGTGGTCCTAGGAGCATGAAACACCAAGCACTTTCTGGGATTTACTAGCATCACACCCTTGTCCTGGGCTCCTTGCTAAGTCTCTCAAAAGAGCTTGAGGCCTGCAAGTCAGTAGCTACCTGCCCAGGAGAGGCTGGTAGCTGATAGCTAGACTCTGGGATGGAGGGATCAGGAGTCAGGCTCCATGTTAAATTTATAGATTAATTAGGCAGAATAACAGCTTTATAAATTATTTCTTTCTCTCCAAGAACGTAATCTGTGTTTCATTTGTTTAAATCTCCACTTTTTAGTCTGTTGGGCACATTTAGAGTTTTCTCCTATAGTTCTTGCACATCTGTTGTTAATGTCTAAGTATTTTATTGATTCCTGGGTATCCCTAAGCAAGTCGACCCCTAAATATTTTATCTTTGTAGATATTATAAATGAATTTTCTAGAATATTGTATTATTATTACTTCAGTTGTTATTTGTAAAGGACTCTCAGTTGATTTGAGGGTGTTTCAAGGTACACCATCAATTTATTTGCAAATAATATGCAAAGTTGAGTAATATCAAATGACAGTAGATATGCTTGTCTTGATTCTGATGTTAATGAGATTGCTTCTAGTTTTTCCATTATGCACATGCTTAATAGGTAGATATCAACTTTTAAATGTTCTTAGTATTCATGTGTTAAGATTCTTTATTAAAATGGATGTTGAATTTTTAAAAAAATATTTAACATGAAACTCTAAAAATTATTTTTCTTTTAAATTTAACATAAATCTTTGAAAAATCTTATTCATACCTTTAAAAATGGAAATATATTGATATCCTACAAATAAAGCCTACTTGTTCCTGGTATATTATTTTTAAAATGTGTTTCAGAATTCTGTTTGTTAGTGTTTCATTTAGGAATTTTTTATCTGTAATTTTATGTGTGTGTGTTTTCTTATTGGATGTACACTTTATTATTTTCCTCATTTCATAAAGAATTTTAAAAATATACTTTTAAATATTCTGAAACAGTTTAAATAGCATTAGAATCATTACTTTTATAAAGATTTTGATAATATCTCTTCTCTGAATCTGAATCTGTTATGATATGGTAATGATATTTTTGGGGTGTGTGTGTGTGTGTGTGTGTGTGTGTGTGTTGGGGAGAAGAGTTGGTTAGATTAATGACAACCATCTTACCTCTTCTAAGTATCTAATCACGCAATTTATATGCTCCCATTTTTATTTCTTTCTTTGTGCTGTTCAGAATATATTTTGTGCTGCTAAATATTCCTCTACTTCTATTATTCATCTTATGAGCTTTAAACAATATTTTTGGACATCAATTTTTTAAATGAAATTAGCATATTTTCATCACCTCCCACATTTTCTTCCTCTGCATCTTAAAAATATTGATTTGGGACATTTGTATTTAGCTGAGAGTCTCTAATTCTTATACTTGTTTTAGTCTGGTATATTCCATTAATTCGATTCAGGGCTTATTTTTTCATTTGTAGGCGGGCTGATATCATGCTATGGTCTTTCAAGATGAGTGTATTAGGACAATATTATCTACCTCTTTTTAATATTATCAAACGTTTTTTCTCTTGCTTTCATGTTTGAATGAGAGTTCAGATGGGTGTAAAAATAGGGGAGTCTTGTCTTCATTTTCAGTCACTTTGCTCAGCTCTGCTCATGTTCCACTGAATTCTGCTGTGGAGCCTATTTTTCCCTTTATAATAACTTAGTGATTTTGCCTGGTTGCCCCCAAATCTCTTATTTTTGATGTTCAGAAACATTCCTACAATATGTCTTGCTGTAGAAGTCTTGGTGTAATTTTTCCGGGAATCGAATATTTTCTTTAAATCTGTACATTCATGTCTATTTATTTCATGAGAGTTTTATTGATTTGCAAACTTTCTATAACTTTCTGGTTTGTTACATTGGACTTATTTCGAATGAGGATGTGGGAGGATTCAATTTTGCATGTTTTGAGTCTGCTTTGCTCCTCTTGTTTCTATTTATTTTTCTGTACTTATTTATTCCTGTTCTGTTTGGCTCACCTTAATCATCATCATCTTTTTTGTGTGTGGTATTTATACTCTAGCGTGGGGTTCATTCCCATGTGAAGCCCCTCGGAATTGGGCCTCACCATATGGTGAGCTTGAGCCCGGACACAGTTTCCCGTTGGAGGCAGTCGAGCTATGGGAAAGTAGGAACTGCAGGTAAAGGAATTACAAAAAGAACTTTGTGAGACTGTGATAGGGCCTGCATGTGGTCTGACAGGACAATGTGTCCAGTTTCTGATTTATGACTTTGTCTACCCACTACTGGGTCCTGTGCCTGTTCTTGTTACTGCGCAAATACAATGGGTTTCTGCCTCTCTGGTGCCTTGCATAGGTCAGTAACTTTTAATTATAAGTTTCCCCACCACCTGCGTGACTTGATTGTACCAAGTTATGTAGCTGATTTTACTATTGTTCTTATGTGCTGCTTTCATGTATGAGGTAATGGTACCTGTTCCTGTTAATGACGTAGGACAGACATATATATACTAACTGTGTGCACAAATTCCTCTATTATTTTTAACTTTACATTATGACCTTGAGACTTTATCATAGACTGTAATAAATGTACAAATAACTTGTGCTCCTTCGACTCGAGCTGCCCCATTTTACTCCAGATTAAACTTAATAACCTGCAAATTCAAACT